>VYXC01002076.1:518216-606945 GCA_013397175.1 Platysteira castanea
TTTTAAGCCAAGATACTGGTAAAGAAAAGTCAAAGTCTACTTTCTCAATCAAAAATAATAAGAGTGTGAAATCTCTCATATTCTCTATGCTGAAAGCTTTGTTGAGTATTTCCTGGTCCCTAGTAATGTCTCTTCAGGAGCTGACTGTGCACAGTGGACTATCATCTTAAAATAAGGATGGAGTTAAATGGAATCAGAAGCACTACTTCTGATTCCAGTGGCTGTTCCAGTTAGTTTGAGGGGAATATAGAAAACCTACCTGTTCCATTGTTCCCAAAGATGAAATATATCTTATGAAGATGATCAGAGGGCTGGAGCACCCTTCCTGTGAAGACAGCCTGAGAGAATTGAGCTGTTCAACCTGGAGATGTCTTTGGAGAGACCTCACAGCAGCCTTCCAGTACCTAAAAGGGTCTGCAAGAGAGCTGAGAGAGACTTTTGACAAGGGCAGGTAGTGATAGGACAAGGGGGAATGGCTTTAAACTGAAAGAGATTAGGTTTAGATTAGATAGTAAGAAGAAATATTTTAATATGCAGTGGGGAGACACTGGAATCGGTTGCCCAGAGAAGCTGTGGCATGAAGTGTTCAAGGCCAGGTGGGACAGGGCTTTGAGCAACATGGTCTACTGAAAGACGTCCCTGCCCGTGGCAGGGGGTTTGGAACCAGATGGTTTTTACTGTCCCTTCCAACCCAAACCGTTCTATGATATGAGAGAATACCACATATCCATAGCTGAAGGTTGCATGAAAAATAGTTGAGGGACTGAAGTGCAAATCTTGGGTTCTACCACTTACTGAAATGAGCTTGTCAGTTTTGACAGAGGTCGCATCTGAGACTAAACCAACACATAACCTTATTATTTTGCAAATTTACCAGAAATATGTTGATGCCTTTTTTTCTAACCAGCTGACCCAACTGAAAAAATTGAAAGCTACGTTAAATAATATGTAAGATGTAACATAGATGTTTATTTCTACTCTTTTTTTTGCATTAAGAGTAGAGAATGCAAGTTCGTAATTTTCAAACCATTGTAAACAAGAAGAATCTTCCACTCATGGCAAAACACATTGCTGCATGCAGAAAACCTTTTGACAGCCGTGTTTGGAAATTTTCCTTGTTAACAAAACACACTACATCAAAGTGTTGTGGCAGGTTGTATTGATATCAGCAGACACTGGGGTGGAGTGCAAGTAGGGACTCTATTACATTTTCTGTCAATTTTGGTTGATGCCTTGCTGCAGGAACAGCTCGATGTTTTCACTTTGAGATTGATTGAGAAACTTGATAGAAAAAAGCATATGTGCTTTTTCCATTTGCACCATAACATGGTAACTTTTCAAAATTCTGAGGGTTTTTTTTTTCTTCCTGTGAACTTTATGTCTGCTCTTTTAATCTGAGTGATTTGGAAACAAGCTAAAATATTTTCATCAAGAAGTCAGCAGTTAGAACTTGATGAGATAGTGTGTACCAGAGGTGGGGTCTGTTCTTGGGTGAATAACGAGTCTGTAAGTTCTTCACACTGTACAGAAGAGGTTTCCAGACATCAAAGTTGTCTGCAGTACTCACCTTGATGCTATTTTCTGTAATATCTGATGCTTTTGTGTTACCGTTCAAAAAAATTCCAAGCCACAGTAAGTGGCTTGAAGTGCAGACAGTTTGTAAACCAGGTGTGGGTTTCTCTTCACTATGTAAAAAGTACATTAATCTTTGTAAGGTAGATCTTAAAATGAGATATTAAGATCCCATAGAACTTCTGTTCTGTTTCAGTCACACAAGTACCATATCAAATTGGGATTGTGTGCACCTTTGCAGAACCCTGATTTCATTGTGTCATTGATTTTGGTCTGCAGCTATGAAGATTAGAAACACTTTTTGGGCAATTATTTAGATCAGAGGACTTCCATGTGTTCCAGCCTCTTGCTCCTTTATGGTCAACCAGGGAAGCCTCATCAGATCTCTTTCCTTTGTGCTCTCTGTGCCTTTTCTCCGCTTTTAAGGTTTAATGACTTGGTTTTATTTTGTGTGTCTGGCAGAAGTCTCAAAATACCATGTTAATATAGCTAGTGGAGAAATTGATTTAATGGAGTCCTAATTTCCATGTATTGGTTAAACTTCAGTTATAGATGATCTTTTGAAGAAGAGATTGTAACATATCTGAGAACTTCCATCATGATTTATTGGGGTTTTTGCTGGTTTGGGTTTTTTTGAGTCACATTTTAACTCAGGAAGAATACCGTATTTTCAACTGCTAATTGATGGCTGTAGTGGCTGCTTATGTGTAAAAGTAAAATTAAAATTTTATTTATATATGGATGGGGTTGTGTTTAATGCCATTTACAACTTGGAAATGAGGAAGACATTCTAGTACCTATATGTAACATTCATCCTAATAATATGCCCATCTAATATGTCATTATTCACCTATATGCTCTGAAATATTGGCTAGCTTTTCTTTAATTTCAGGGTTTTTTTCTGAATATTGCTGCTGGAAATTTCAAGGGGGAAAACAAAACCACCTTTTTGTAATGAAACTTCAGTAGACTTGCTGTCCTGAGTCTCAACCAGCATTAGTTTCTAGTGGGGATTTAGCAATAAATGTGCTTTTCTCTTTTCTCAACACAAATCCTAAGATTAATTTTGCTGTGAAGTATCTTTAGGTCTTAATTAAAACGAAAGTTACTCATCCCGGTAAGAGTGCCCAGACAGACAATACATACTTACCCTACTCTATTAAATCCTCGTGTATTGAGAAGGATATGCTGCATGCAGTACTTTTAACTTAAAGCCTGTTCTGTATATATGCATTATTTTTAGTTAATAAACAATTGCACTGTAGAAATTAGAGTTAGATTTGGAGAGTGTTGTGTTAAGTACACAGGAAAACAGGTGAAGTATGAGAATGTTTTCTCATAGTCAGTGTTTTTTTGTCATGTCTTTAAACATGATATTCTGCAGTGAAACACTGTTACAGTGGTAAGCGTAATGGAGCCATTTGTGAGCTAAAAGATTGGGTTGTTGCAAGAAGCAGCTTTACAGCCTAAGCAGAGCTGGACTGAAGTAATTCAGGGCCTGTGGTGAAATCACAGAAGGCTGCTGAAGCGTGGCACCTTACATATATATTAAATACATTGTAGATTCATTATCTTCTCATGGTAATGGTATAGCTACTGCCTATTCTATTTTGTTAGCATTGCCTTATAGATGCTCATGATCATTTTCTGTCTTTCTCTTCCCCCCATCTTAGTGGAATCGGTCGAAATTGGCCGTGGGCCTCTGGCGGAAGCAGCATTTTGGCAGAATTTGGGACTTTGCATCTGGAATTTGTACATTTGAGCCACCTGTCTGGAAACCCTGTCTTTGCTGAAAAGGTTAGACTGCTCTGTCAAAATCATGTTGTAAAAGAAAGTCACATATTCGTAATATATTCATAATATGAATGGGGAGAGATTTGGATTTTCCTCACTTGTTAGCATTGTCACATTTTCCCTAATCACCTTGGCATGTTTTTGTATTAAAAAGTCAAAAATCTCTTCCAAAATTATTCTGATGTATGTTCTTGTATATGACTCTATAAAACATTTAATTGCTGTTTGTGTTCAAAATAAGTATCACATTAAACAATCAGACTGTAGAGCTTTCTTCAGTTCTTTACTTAATGGGGTGTAAACAAAACTTGACACTACATTCAGGATAATAACTGATGTGTAGAGAAAGCAAAGCACCATGGTGATTTCAATAAGTTTATTCTTCAGAATGCTCTATAATATCACTGCTGTCAGTGAGGTCAGAAAGCCCTTCCATTGCACTGACCTGTAAGAAATATAATTTGAATTCTTTTTGGGGAAGGAAAAAAAAATCACATGCTTAGACAAAACAGTTGTTGTGCATACTAATTCTTCCAAAATTTGATAACATTGTCTTCTGGATACTTTTTATTTACATGAGCCATGGAAAGAACTCCTCCTTCCCTCAATTCCCACCTGAACATTTTGCTTTGCTTTTTGATGTACTAATAGCCAGCAAGTCCTGTTCTTCATAATACACTTTATCATTTATCTTCTTTTTATTTCCTAATTAAAACTTGACTTGTTTTGATTTTGTATTGTTACTGCAGCTGCCTCATTTTAGCTAAAACTGATATTATCAATTTAATAATCTAATAATCAGACTCCAAATGTTTAGCAGTAGGTCCAAAAGCAATAGTCAAATCTAAAATTATTATTGGGTAGGGACAGAGTGGCTTTGCTGCAGTACCATTGTCAGCATTGAAATAAATTTTGTGAAGCAAACTTCTAGCAATTTTCATGTATGTAGGGGTAAATTTAGGGACAGTTTCTCTTAAATTTGAACTGGAAGGGGGAGTGGATGAGGAGGGGGTGGCAGCACTGAGGAATAGCTAGAAACAAATTGACAATGTAAGTTAAATATCTTTTGACTTCTATCGTAATTTAATGCATAACATCTGTAATCCTAAGGGACAATGAAAGTGTGTATCTTAAAAATCCTAGCCTATGGTTCTCCTACACAGTGGCATCATGCTCTAGCTGCAAGATGCTGGAAATCTGTTTATGTAAGTTGTTCTTAAAACCCTTTAGAGATTGCGATTCCAAAGCCTTCTGAGGCAAACCATTCCAGGGCTGGTACACTTGATAAAGAAGAAGAAGCACTGGGATAAGCTTTGCATGGAAATATTAATAGAAAAACTCATTAATTGAGGTCTAGGACTCATTGCAGCCTGCATTCGGGCAATGAGTAGTGTCAAGATGCAGGAGGCAGTTTGTGTACCACAACAGAAATCCTTCTGCAGCTTGGTATTTTAATTTATCTTCTCTTTCAGTAGCTACATGACTGGGTCTCTAGGCACTCAGGGGTTTATAATGAAGCTGTCAGTACCTTTTTGTTACAATTTCTGGCCTGCAGTACTCAGGATCCTCATTCTCCCAAGTTGCTAGATTTTCTTTTTCTGTGAATTCTAAAATTCAGTATAACTCCTTTCATGTGCTCTGCAGTGGATTGCGCTGCTGGATGGCTCCAGCTGCTGAGCATCTGGCCTGTAATTGTTTCCCCGGGCATCTCATTTGTAGTGAGCTCCTTAGCAGTGCTGGCAGAGCACTCAGGGCTGCCTGGGTCCCTGCTGCTGGGCAAGCTGGTTGTATAAAGCTCAGTCAGTTCCAGCCATGCTCTCCTTTCCAGGCAAAACTCCTTTACAGTTCACTTCCACATCTGAACTAGGTGATAAACTTAATATTTTTAAATTATTATTTAAAATCGTTATTATTATACTTAATAGAAATTCTGATTTAGTTATACAAAAATATGATGCTGATGTAGCTGAGCTTAGTTAAGGCAAATAGCCACAGTGAATTTCAGTATCCTGTGGAGAATGGGGGTACTCTGCATGGCAAGTCCTGAACTTTGGAGCTTGCTCCTGTAGTGTCGTTTCACTGCTGACAGTTGATACAGAAACTCCAGAGGTTTTCAGGTACTTGTTTGCATGATGATATCAGCTTTTTCAATAGCGATATGATTGCACAGAGTTGTTTGGTTGTAAGTGTTGAATAAGATCCGGGGGTTATTTTTAGGCATATTTACACTCTTGTATTTTGTGGGGAAAATGGATCAGTGCTCAGTGTTTTGTACCTTCCGCTAGGTAATGAATATCCGGAAAGTCCTAAATCGACTGGATAAACCGGAGGGCCTTTACCCCAACTACCTGAATCCCAGCAGTGGCCAGTGGGGCCAGCGTAAGTAGCTGAAGTCTTTGGTACTATGGCCTGTCTGTCAGTGTGCTCTTGGCAGCCGTTAGCTTCTTTCAGTCACTGTTACATGTTTTACATATACATATATATATTTATAAAGAATTTTATAACATATAGAAACTCACTTTGTATCTGAGGTTCTATAAAATGTAAAAAATACTACAAATGTACAAATAATATTCTTACTTGCTGTATTTTCATACACTTTCTGAGCTTTCAGTATGGCTTGTGGAAGCAGGAAAATGTATGAATATGTATGACTTTGGAAAGGAATTTGTGGATTACAGAAGTCTCTTATTCAAAAATCTAAAGTGCTCTCTGAACTAGCTGTGTAAGGAAACATTATCAGCTTGTCTGAATCAAATTCCACATTTTCAGAGTTGTGTGCCTCCACTGAAGGAAAAAAAAGTGATAAGACAAGTCTTTCCAGTTAATACCAGCTGTGATTTCTGTTGAAGTTTAATGCCACCAACTGAGGAAGAAAACTAAATAGAAATGTGTCATGGCATTAATCCCCTTGGAACCAGTACTGAAGATACCAAAATTAGAAGGAAAAGAGTATAAAATACTTGAATTACTTGAGTTCCTTACCCCCTTCCTGATGACCGAGCCTTTTCTTGCTGTTCATTGCTTTCTCTGATCTCCACATGTCAAAAGCCTGCACAGTGTGCAGGATCATGATTCTAGAGACCTTACACTGCTTTTTCCACTTTTTCTGCTTAGGTTCAGTCTGCCACTATCCTACTCATGCAACTCAGTGTCTTTCTATTATTTTCTTCCTTACATTTCCCAGTAGAAATGTTCATCCTACAGCCATAGGCACTGGTTTTGATTAGAGACAATCTCAGCACCTGTGATCCAGGTCAAATTAACTCCGTTCTTGGCTCCTGTTAGCCGCAGAAGCAGCTTTTTGATGCTTCATGAGAGCAGATCTTTCTAGTGGCTGAGGCAGTTAGTGGCTCTGCCTTTTATATTTTAAAGCAGTTAAAACACTTATTCTGCCTTATGGCCTTTGTTATTTCCATATTTCTAATATAATTGCATCTTAAGCACTCCTCATTCACACAAAATGCCAGTTTTTGTGGGTGTGCACAGAAAAATGTATAGCGTACACAAGCTTTGCTTTCCAGCAGCATGCGGAATTGACAAATAAATATCTTCCTGTGCCTGTGAATGATGGGCACAGATGTTGATGCAGGTCTATCCCTGGCATGCTGAAGCAACAAGTTCCATCTTGTTCCATCTCTTCCATATCAGTTGCCTCCATTCACCAACACTGATTAACTAATTTTTTCCCCACAGAGAAGATCAGAATGTGAGACTTGAAAGATGTGTGATTTGAGATTGCTTTTCTAGGTTGTTTTCAGCTGATTACAACGGAAGGAAAAAAACCAAACAACCAAGACCCTTAATTGGTACAAGACAGAAATATTTTCTCTCAAACATTAAGTAGGGTGGGAGGAATGGTTGCTGAATGTTTCTTCTCCAGCAGTGCTGTAGCTGTGAAGGCAACTGCTGGATCTCTGCCATTGTTCCTGTAAATTCATTTAGCCCTTGTTATTTTGACAGTAAACTGACAGTGATTTGCTGCAGCATGCGTCAATTGGATTTGTCTACTGCAATAATGTATATAATAACAGGGCTTATTATTGATGAAACTCTGCTTGTGCTATTTAGTTTGCAAATGTCAGAGGTTTCTATGGTAATTTATTTAGGAAACCGTAAAGGTCGTTTAAATGCTGCTGTTCAAAGATCAGCCTCTGATCATAGGAAATGTTCCCATTGTTTTAAGAAACCTCTTTTCCTTTTGGATCATGAACATTTAATTAAAAAAATGGTTTAGTCTTCCCCGAATTTCGATATATCTCATTCAAAAGAGGTTGGAGGGGAAAAAAAAGTCATTTCAAACCCAGGATTGATGGTACAATATATTTGGTAGGCAAGGGGACAGGGTATGTTCAGGAAACCAAATTATTTTTTGCATGTCAGGGGCTAGTGGAGGAAAAGGATGCTATTAATATAGTTTGAATAGACAAATATGTATCTTCTACATTTGCATGTCTTTGCAACCTGTCTGGAAGGTGAAAGGAGGCTTTCCATGGAGAGAAGATACAAAGCAGTATAAAAATAAATTCTCTGTGTTCTTTTGAATTCCACCAACAGGGGCATAACTTTGAAGCTAAGATCAGAGTTAGGTGTCAGGAAGTGTGAGCTCAGTAGCACTAACCCTTCTGCATCTTGCTTTATGAGTCCGGATCATCCTGTGCAGGTTTTTTGCTTTTCTCATGGCCAGAATTTTGTGGTATGACTCAGGGACTTGCTGTGTGATCCATGTAACGACATCTCCATCCTGGATTTCTTGAGTGGAATTAGCAGATCCCTCCTTTGCTGTAAAATTGACAGCTATAAATGACTAGTCCTAGTAAAGCACTTTAAAAATTTTTCACTGAAGACTTTATTAATGCCAAATCACTTAATTTTACCAGGCAGCACCAAGTTTCAATAGCAAACCTCTAGCTACTGTTCTTAACTTAATGGAGCTTAGAAAAACACTTCACATATATATATAGTTGTAGTATTTAATGTATTACGGGGATCTAGGCTAAAATCATGATAACCCATCAAAATTTTGCTAAGAATCCTTTACATTCCTGAACAGCAAGTGGGTGCAGACTTGTACAAGCAGCTGAGAGCATCACTAAATTTCCTATCACTGCTGCAACTGATGTCAAATGACTGGCTTTTGTGGTGTTAGTGTTTACAGAGTCCTGAATTGTGCAATTGAATGATCACAGCATCTGTAGTACCAAATCCTTTCACCTAGTAAGCACAGGGCAGAATAAAGCAGTGTCACAGGAACAATACTCTGTAGATATAGTGAAGTCCTTTTTTTTCCTTCCAAACCACTGCTGAGTTCTGAGAGCAGTCAGATGTACAAAAATGTAGTATTATTTTTAAACATATGGCTCAACATTTTGAAATACCACTAAATAACCTGAAATTCAACTCTGCAGTAAAGAGCTGTTTTTTATAAAGTGACTTAAATGGAAAGTTAGTGACTAAAAGAGCAATGCCTGCACATTTAGAAGGGAAAGCCTTTATCAAATCAGAGAGCACTTTCTACTTTTTCCCTTCTTAGAATAAAAAAAAGAACTTAGTTTGACACGGTTTTGTATGGAATAGACCACATGAATTAGAATTAACACGTATAAATTGTTTTTCCTTTGCCATGATCTCCTGCGGCATGTTGTGGATATTAAATAACTATGGCGCTTTAGCTAGATTAAAAATACAGCAATAAAAGAAATAATTCTCTGTATATACCAGTAAAGTTTTTCCTGAGGTTCCAGGCTTGTGTTTATTAAAGATGTTGTAGAAATAGATCATTAAATACACTGTTTCAAACTGTAATTGTCTTTTATTGTCCTGGCTGAAGATGAAATTGCTGTTCAACCTCTTTCTCCCTATTAAGATCATGTCTCCATTGGAGGGCTTGGGGATAGCTTTTATGAATATCTGCTCAAGGCATGGCTGATGTCAGACAAGACAGACGAAGATGGCAAGAAAATGTATTATGATGCTGTTCAGGTAAATAAGACATTTAAATCTTCCTTTCCATAATAATCTAATCTATAATAATCCTAAAGAGACAGCCTCTGAGGACAATATGAGAGATTTATGTATTTGCCACCACAGTGTGTTTTTTTAAAGAATCAGTTTCTGTTTTAAAAAAACTTCTTCAAATAGAAGTGCTAGAAGAATACTGATACAACGGGAAAGGGGAGAATTTTGAAGTATTACTACTTTTTTTTTTTTTCTACTGCAGTATAGTCAATTGTCTCTGGAGGAGATGAGTATAAAAGAAGCAACAAAAAAAATGCATCTACAAGGAGCTCTCAGATAGACATTCAACTCTTTTTTCTGAGCCTTCTCTAGATATATATTAGTCTTGTCCTTTTCCTTTGTATCCAGGAGGGAATTCCTCTCTTATGTTTCAATTATCTCGTATGTTGCAGCCATGAAAAGTGTTTTGACTGTGGTCCACACATGGATCAATGTATTATGGTAGATAATTAGAAATGAAAATAGGGGTGTTGCTTCACAATGACTTTTTGGTACAAGAGCATATATTTGCCAGCTTCTGCAAAACAGCCAAACTGGACACAAGAGAAAGTTCTATAAAATATAAAAACTTACATTTCTATATGGTATTTTATTTATGATACTGCTGGTCTGCACTTTGCTTTGTTATTTATGGTATTTCCTTAATATGCTGTTTTGGGAGAAATAATGAGTTTGTGACACCAGATTGAGACTTGGGAGGTATTCAGTTTAAATTTGTATTTACCAGCTTTCCTTCCAGTCCTGGGGAAATGCCCTTTCTTCTCAGCTCTTTGCTTTCATATATATAGGTATATATAAAAAAAGAGGATAATATTACTTCTTTTCTACCCCCATCCTTTCATCTGTTTTGACTGGAAGCTGTCTAGGGCCTGGACTTCTATCTCTTATTAACTGTATCTACAGTGCCTCTACAGACAAGGCTTTGAGATGCTAAGCAATATCTGCTTATTCTTTCATATATCTCGAAACACACTATCCCTAGGGAAGTCATAAGTCTCCTTTTACACAAAAAGTGGTGGCATTAAAAAATACAACCATGGTTGCTTATTGAAGCCATCTTTGTTTTCGTTAGAGAGGCAAGTCAAGTGTGAAGATTCGAGGGAGGGTGTGATCTCTGGTGGTTGTAAATTTGACAACCGAGATATCCTCTGCTAAGGAAATCTTGCCTTTAATTTTCTAAGTGCGGATTTGGATGCAGTCTGCCTCATTTTCAGTGCTAGCGTGGTTTCAACTTCAGAGCAAAAGGTGGATCTTAAATTAGGTTTGAGTGCATTTGAGGCTATAACATAAGAAGAGTGCTGTTGTAATAGCTCAGCCACTGGGTTGTCAGCCAAACTGAGAGAACAGAGTGTGTGAAATTATCAATTCATCTTACCATGGAAGACATTTTGAAGCACCTCAAAGCTGTTTCTAGCCTTCTACTTCCACTTGTTTAAAAACATCAGGTTTTTATTGAGGTCCCAGCAGGGAGCAGAAGTGGTGACAGCCCCCACACTACAGGACCGGTTCTCCCTGCTTGGGTTTCAGCAGGAACAGGAGCAGAATCGCCTGTTCAGCAGCATCACCGAATGTGACAGTATCAGTGACAGGGTCTGAGCTCTGCTTCTTATGACTGTTTTAAAGTACCTATTTTCTTAATATTTTTTAGTAGTACTAGCTCTGAAGCAGTCCAAGCATCATGTCTGACCCAGAGTGTTAGTGTTTGGAAGGACCTGACTGAAAACAGATTTCCTTATGCTGCTGGCTGAGTGCTATTTCCAGTATTTTCTGATTGATGGCATTCCTGCTGTCTGTTTTCTGTACTGAGGTACATCTGTACCAAAGCTGGAAGTGTACATGCAGTATTAGGGATTGCAGCTTGATGTTGTAAAGTAGCTTGTTCAGAAAGCACAGCAAAGTTTCAGCCTCACAGAAACTGCAGGATGATTTGGCCCCACTGAGATGCCAGGTTCTTCCTTGCAGTAACTATCCTGATTTGAAATCCATCCTGATACTGGCTTCATTGCTATCGATCCATTACTTACCTAAATTAAAGCTGATTTAACTGTCTGCACAAGCTGCAGTCTTTCTTTATGACTAAGGCTGCACAGTTTGGGCATTCTGAGTCTGCGTTGTATTTTCCTAGAGAAATTTCCCCCAGCGCTCTCAGAATCTTTTTTAGACTATGCCAAAGGGAGCAGTATGATTATTCCTGGCCATTCAGTCCAGCACATACCCACCAAATTCTGAAAGAGTGATGTGAAGGTTTGATGCCTAATTCAATATCTTCTGCTATCCAGAAACCACAAATGAAAATATATGGTGAGTTATATAGTTCACTGTAAAGAGCTGAAATCTATTTAGACAGAGCTTAGGGGTTATTTTTCACATTGTTCTGTAAATCATAAAAAAAAAAAAAAGAAATGGTTTCCATTAGAATTTTTGTATCACCTATAGATTATATAATGGCTTAAGTTAAAAGCAATAAACTAAGATGTCAGACTAGATTTAAGAACTGCTTCTGCTTGCTGTGAAGATGCATATATGACTGAAGCCATTTAAAGAGTTTATTTGTAATGGGAAAAGGGACCAAGATAGTCTTGTTTTGAATATCAGAGCATAGCATGAATGCATAAGGCCATCAGAGGGATTCATAAACTGTAGAATTCACACAAAAAGACAAGTGAATGTATTTTTAATGTAAGTTATTTTTTCTCTTTTGAAAAGTAATACAAATAATGTCCTACTTCACATAATACATGAAGGAAGAGATCTTCTTAAACTAGTTTCAATGGATAGCATGCAACATTTAGTAACAGAACAAATGTGTGTTCAGGTTTTAGCTATATTTTGAGGATATAACTGCCAATAGAATAATCTTATCACTCATTGCCAGTATCCAGGACAGGAGTCATTCCACTCGTCTCAGTGAACAAGCTGATCTCTGAGACACAATTGAATAGGTTTAGAAGAGAACATGATAATTTAAAACAAAAATGGACCTTGTGGGTTCACTTATATCTGGTCTAACAACAGCAATGTCACAAGCAACTGCATCAAATCCTCCTCTCTTAAATGTGTCAGCCCTCATTTTCTAAGCTGAAGGACAATTTTCCCTCTATTCCTGTAAATAGGTTGTCTCACACTTGATGTCTGATGGTCAGGTATCTTTTCTAATTTTTCCCATTACATTTATTATGGCCATTTCTTCAGTCTTTCTGCGTATTATATATACTTATTCTTTCTCTCTGATGCTGCCTTCATCCCTTCATCAGTGTATTTGTAGAAAGATAGCATATCAGGAGGCTGTAAAGAGAATGGTAACTCATCCCAGCAGAACTTCACAGGAAAAGGGAGAATCCCTCACCAGCACTTCCCAAGCAGCTCAGTTGAGTGCAGCCCTTGGTTGCCCTGTGGTTTTAATGAGGTAAAGCTGCTCTCTGCAGTTTTACCTGGAGTCAGGGTACCTAGTTCACTTTTAGACATTTAGATTGTTTACTCTCTCTTACTGGGTAACAGCTGCTCCAAAGATCCTAACAAAAGGATGAATGATTTCTGCAGAACATAGCACATGGAAGTGGAACCAATGGAAGTGGCCAGAAGAAGAGCACGTGTCGTGAAGCAGTGCTACAGCCACTCTTCCAGATTTCAACAACATTCCACAAATTGCTGCTAGGCTGGGTTGCACAATTAAGCAATGCTGTAAATGCAGTAAAATTCTGTGGGTATCAAAAGGAGAAAAAGTAATTTTTTTGCCTCAAGATTTTGAGTATTCAGACAAAAAATATATAGAATTACTTTTTTGGGGAGTTCTATTTTCTTTTTGGCACATTGCTACCTTTGGAGACTAGCTTTGATATGTGCTCAGTTTGCACACTACCAAAGGAAGCTTTGATTTTGACTGGAGGATTTGGGGTATAATTAGCTGTCAGCATTTAGTAGTGAATATTTTTCAGAGCACTTGATTTCGGATAAATAAAACAAATCAATGGGGACTCGTTTCTCATTGAAAGGAGAGGGAAAACAAAGTGGTGTTAGCAAACTGAAAACATGATATTGGGAGATAAAGCTTTTTTCAACTCTGGAGTTCCATGAGGATCTCTTTAACTGAGGGGACAGTCTGGTGGCTGGTTTGTGCTGACTGCAGTCTCTGTTAAGCTGCTTGAAGTGGTTTGCTTTGTGATCATAGTGATCTTAAAAACTGCATAACTGATGTGGACAGTGAGAGAACTGCAACAACTCAAATACAATGGTTTGTCATACTGGGTAAAGCTAAAAATGATTAATGACTTGAACATTCAATACTTGACCACTTCTTGGCATTGAAGAAAATACATAAAGGGGCAGGTAGGATGCTACAATAGCAGCCCATCTTAGAATGAAAGAGTTGGTACCCAACATTCCCACTGCATACTTTGTTCTAGGGGTTTTTTTTTGCCGTAGGAGGCAGGAGACAACTGAACTGAATGTAACTTAAATGTGTTCAAATTATTAAACAGGCCATTTTGTCAGCTGTCATGTTTAAAATATTTATGTCCCAGCTGCACTGGTGTTGTGCACGTAGCGATAGTTTGGCTGCATCATGTAGGAACACAAGATTCATTACTCTTAGCAGATGAGAACATCCAGAGGCCTCGCTGCTCCTTGTTATTCTCTTCACTGTACTTCCCCTCTTAGCAAGAGTTTTTAAACTCTCTACAAGTGCTTATAGAAAACATAAAGGCTAAAGACAGGCTTCTGCATATTTTTTAATTGTTAATAATTGTGATAACTGCACAATGTCTTAAGTTTCAGACCAGAGAAAGGATTTATTCAACTTTTAGCGTATTTAGGGACTGTCAGGAGAAGCAGCAAGCTATAATGTTGTTAGAAGTCTTTAAGGAGTATTTTAACTAGAAAAGTCTAGAGAAAAATGGTATGGTTTTTGCTCATGGCTTTGTTCTTGTCAGAGCCATGTCCTCACTAGTCATGCTATTTCTCCTTCCTTTTCTGATAACAAGAAAAAACCTGTCAGGACCAACAGATATTTATCCTAGAGTATTCAGAACATGCACGATGTAACATTTTGAGAACGACTTGATTTGATTCATGCCACCACCATTAACACTGTTTTAAAAATCTGGATAAATTTATCCTTCTGCTATCACACAGCATTTAGTACATTTAGTGCTAGAGCACTGGTGCTCTGAGAGACACGAATAGATCCACAGAGGGAAAAAAATAGTGACTTTCAGACAAAAGTAAATTGTCAGCTTTCCCCTAGAACTTAATCATCTTTTCAGTGATCAGATGAATAGGAATCACAATAGCTAAATGTTTGCCAATTATTCCATTTTAAAAATTAAGGTACCTCCATTATAAGCACTCATATTTCATTGCACATGTAAGCTTGTCTGTATAACGTGTCTAAAGTCCCAAAGCATTAAGTGCTTTAGTGCTTTCAAAATGTTTCTTATATATGGTATTTAAACAAATGAAAGTTCTTCTGTGTTCAGGTTTCAGTTTTGATTTTTAAAGCTCAGTTTATTAAGCAGTGAGGACCTCAGAATAAGATGCCACTTTTCTTTGGCGGAAGTATTTAAATTATTTGTAAAAAGGGCTTGAACTTCCTATTCCAGCAGAAAACTTTTTGTAATAAACTCATTGGAATTTTTAGTAAAGGATAAATTTGATTAATTGTGAAGGTTGAGAAAGAAAAGTATCTCTTGCATTAGATCAACTCAACAGAGAAAATGTAAGGGAAGTAACAAAGTCATAAGGAAACAGACAATTTACTCAGAAACTCACAGAATGTAAACCCAAAATAAACCTGACCTGCTGCTGTGTGCTGTTTCAAAGCAATAAAAGGTACTGGTGCAAGCTGTAAATATTAAAATAAATAAGTAAGCAATTGACATTATACATCTTTGAATTATTGGAAATACTACATGGTAGAATTCTCTTTCATCCTCACTGTTGCTTCAAATCATCAAAATACTGTTTATGAAAATTCCTAGGGGAAGAAAAATATATTAAAAGTTTGAACTGAGATAATTTATGGTGCTTTGTTATGAAGATGCCTGCAGAGTTGTAATTATCCCCAAAACAGACATTATAAGCCCTTGAAATTTAGAAATAGAATCATATTTTTGAAGTTTCAAATGTATTAAAGTATGGAAATACGGAACTATCTTGCAGGGCAGTTTTATCTCCAGCTACAGTGACATCTTGAGGTGGGAAATGAAACCACCTGGGTTTTGTTAAAACAGCAGTGATCATTGAAATTCATTAATCATAATTAAGAAGATACTGTAAAAGGAGGGGATAAATGCCTGAGAGCTAGAGGTAGCAGAACTGTGGGATCACATTGTAATTTGGGGTTTTTAATTTGTTATCTCAGCTCCTTCAGTAGAGTTAACACTTCTGTAGCACATGTTTATTCAGAATTGAGCAGCCTTGAGGAGCCGATCATTTTTCCTGAGGAGCCTCCACCTGTGCTCTGCAGGCAGCTCAGTTAGTGTTTTTGTTACCTGTCAGTGTAATCCACCAAGAGAACACCTGTAAAAATAAGCTTATTGATTAGTTTTTAACTCATTTGAACAATGAGATGATTCAGTTCTGGGTCTTCTGTGTTTCCCTATAAACAGTACGTTTTAAACAACTCAAAAGATAAATGAAGGACTTCGCACATCACAAAATGATTTTGCAATCACAAAATCAAGTCAGGGATGGATGAAGGGGATGGAGAAGACATCATTTAAGCTGTGTGAAAAGCTTAAAGAAGTGAAGAACTGAATGAAGGAGAATGTTTTTTTATTAGGAGGGTCCAGTTCTGCTTAGTCTTGCAAGGGTAAGAACTGGCAGTGTAATGTATAGATTAAGGAACAGGCTGATATGCAGAGAGCACAAAACATATTGCCTTAACAAAGAGGGCAGGAAGGGGAGGAAATCAGGTTTGGAAAAACTGAAGAGTTTCTCCTTTATGCTGTCAATAACAGATTATACAAACGTGCAATTTGCAATCCTGTAGTTGAAACAATTCCTAATGTCTCATTCCCTGTGACAGATAGGCAAGGGCATAATTTTAACATGCAAACTCATGAGAAAGATGCCAACAGTAATACAAGGAGCACTTGAGTCACAATTCAAACTGTAAAAGGGACTTGCTAGTGTTTCTAATTGAGTGCTCAAGCATTTATACAGTTGTTGCATCGAAGGAATAATTTCCCACAAGATGGAGGAAAAAGTAATTTGGCTGAAGGCTTTACTGCAGTGAGGTCTGTAAGCAGAGCCTTAGGTAAAAGCTTGAATAGAAAAATTGCCAGGGACTGTATCAGCCGTAAAAAGTTACTCTGGCTCTGAGAACTTATGGGTACATGACATACTGTCCTACCAGCTTTACATGTAGGAAATTTATTTCTTTAAATATCTGTAAAATGGTTATTTACCTTTAGTTTCCCTCTCCTTTTTTGTCCACTACAGCCTCAAATCAGGTTGTCTCAATTTTTTTGTTGCAATTTTTTTTTCCCCACTCCCAGGTAGCATCTGCTATTGCTCCCTTTGGTAACATATATTTGTAGCCACTTTTTCTCTTTCCAGCCTTTTCTGTTGCACTGTCTCTCTGCACTACCTTGATGGAAAGAAATAAATTACTGTTTGAATTGCAGAAATTTATTCTAGAATGAAATGAAATTTCCATTTACTTAAAAGAAAAATTGTACCAGCTCCAAACAATTATCCATCAGTGATGTATTTTCAGCTAATCAAAAACTACATTCTTCTAGCTTTTTTGATTGTTTTCAGATACTGTATATTGGTTAATATTGGGAATATTAATTACAGTAAGAAGAAATAATAATCTCTATAGTGATAAATATCACAGACTTATAGAATGATATCACAGACTTACAGAATAATTTGGGTTGCAAGGCATCTTAAAGACCATCTCATTCCAATCCCCTGCCATGGACAGGGAAACCTTTCACTTGCTCAGAGCTCCATCCAGTCTGACCTTGAACACTTCCAGGGATAGGGCATCCACAACTTCTCTGGGCTTTGAGTTCCAGTGCCTCACCACCCTCACAGGAAAGAACTTCTTTCTAGTATCTAATCTAAACCTACTCTCTTTAAGTTTGAAGCCATTCTCCCTTTTCTTTCACTGCATGCCCATGTAAAAAGTCCCTCTCTGTCTTTCCTGTGGTCTCCCTTTGGGTGCTGGAAGGCCACAGTTTGGTCACCCCAAAGCCTTCTCTTCTCCAGGCTGAATGATGCCAATTCTGTCAGCCTTTCCTCGTGGGAGAGGTGCTACATCCCTCCACCTGATCTGAAAACAGTGCAGGAAGGAATTATTTGTGGTTGGAGAGCAAGTCGCAATAGACCTGCAATTCAAATAAATGTGTCCCTTGAAGTGAGTACATAATTATATCAAAATAAAAATAAATTGATTTTAAGTATGAAATTCAGAATCAATTGTACCAGACAGAGCTTTTCACTTGGGTGGATCTTTGTCACCATACTACATATTCTCCTTTTATGATAATTTGTTTTATTCACTTGATTTCCCTGCCAGAACTACACCCAAAGCACTGCAGACAGCAAGCAGCATTTCCGTATGGGCACATAACCCTTCCTTCCCATCCTGCTCTTAAACTTCAGGTTTCATGTCTAGGTAAAAATGCTTAGTGACTTAGCATGTGATTAATAAAGACATACACATTGGTATAGGTATTATCAAGCACTCAGGGACCCAGGATTGTACAAAGTATGGCAAGGTAATCCGAGAGTCTGTAATATATCTAATAACTACCTCATAAAAGTAGCTTTAAATAAGATAGTTACATAATAAAATAACTTTTAATAGACATATGTACTAGTTCTTAATAGACCTCATTTATAAAACCAAGATGATTTGCTTTACTAAACACAAATACTTAAATAGGAAATATATTTTTATTTTGTGACGTTCTTGGTATCAATCAGCACCAATTTGTTAGTTTCTTAACACCAGTTTGTTAGAATAATTTTAAAACTCGTGGAAGCCATCTTTTTTTAGCCTGAACTTTAATCTTGAGCCAAAAGAGGGGAAAAAAACTCACAAACACTAATTGGTATCACAAAATCCATTTTTATTCTACAAGAATCAACTCTGATCTAGTTAATATAGTTCAAAAGTGCATCACTGCTGTTATGTCTGTCAGATACAGTAATACTTCATTCTGTTTTTCAAAAAAAAAAAACAATATCGGTTAAAAAAACCCAATATAGGTAAATCTAGTTATCAATATATTTTTATAGTTGTTTACTTTTTAAATAAATTCTGACTCAACAGCTAAGTGACTAGTGGAGATATCGCCTATTTTCAGAACTGTTGTTTTGGTGAGATGGGAGATGCCATGCTGAAAGGTTAAATGAAATGTCATTAAAGTTTTTCCTTTCTGAACTTGGTTTTAGGTAGCTTGTTTTTAGAATGCCCAAATAGGTTTAGAATATTGTTAGGATAGCCCCAAAAGAAGCTATTTCCCACTGAATTATTGTGTCTTTTCTCACCTTTCACATCTAATTCCTCTTTTTATAGGGTAAATTATGCAGGATTTTTTAAAAGCAGAATTTGTTTAAAGCACAGGAATTTTCATTATTTACTTCTGCTTTAAACTTTAGGTCTGTTTCCCAGTAGGTACCTAGGGCTAACAACATACAATCAAGGAGGAAACAAGGGGTGGAGGAGTTTTCTGAGCTAATAGTGCCTCTGGATCTGGGCAGAAAACATCCTTACTAAGTGCTTTGCACTAATATTACTGGAAAACAAAATATAGTTTCCAATGTGACATTCTTGGCAGGAAAAAAATACTCAGTATGTAAAAATTGTACAATTATTCTGCTGATGCTTCTAATTTAGAGAGGATTTTTTGTTATAGGAACAATCTTTACAAGTGCTTAAATGGGAAGAGGTAACTACAATCACTACTTTCTCTTTATAAAACTTTTTTTTAAATCCTGGCTTTTTTGTTAATAGTTGTCTGTAGTGATATTTTTTAATGGTTTTTCTTGTGTATAATTCATGTTGAGTACTGTTTCTGGATCTTACGATTTCAACAGAACAACCAGAGCTCTGACAGATAACTGAATGTATGACAGAGTTGTTTATCTCCTCTCCATTACCCTTTAAAGACTAATACCTTACCTTCTTCGTGGGCTTCTAATTAATGTGCTCTTGTGCATCTCCTCTGTTGTTCTAATTCTGTTCCTCCTACAAGGGAAGGTTGCCTTCCTGGATTTTGTAATTAGTGACCATACATTGATAATGTCACCAATGTCCAGTTCTCTCTAGATTTGTGTATTTTTATTCTGCTTAAGTTTTTTTTTACAGAGATCTCAGTGAGACCTTGCTCTTGATTATTAAGTAGAGAATTTCACTCTGGAAAGGGAAACCCAACCCATTGGACTTTGGGAATGCCATCTAGACTCAGAGGCCTAACATCATTCACTGCACGCACTGAGTCAAGTATTTTGAATATTAGTTATGACTGCATTTAATTTACCTGAAGTTATATTAATAACCACCTCCTTTAAGTCAGAATTAAAATGGGAAATACAGAATCTGAAGCGATGGCTAATCACCCTTGAAAGTTAAATTGCCTGAAACTGCTCTACGTAGAAAGGGGAAAAAATAAAATAATTAAAATTTTGAAGAGTATTTTGTAGGTCTTTCCAACATTTTTGTAAAGTGTACCCTGTAAACTGCTCAATTTGAAGCAAAATTAGTCATCGTTACTGATGTATGTTAATCTGCCTTGTTTTGGCTTCACTTTCAAGTTATGCTGGCTCGTATTATCCATTGCGTTTTATAAGCAAAGGCAACACAGAGCAAAAACAACCAACATACAAGACAGCTCTGTCCTTTGCACTTTACCAAATGGACCTTTGGTTTGAGATCACGTCCCTTTGCAGGCCATAGAGACCCACCTCATCCGAAAGTCAAGCGGGGGCCTGACGTACATCGCCGAGTGGAAGGGCGGATTGCTGGAACACAAGATGGGACATCTCACTTGTTTTGCTGGAGGCATGTTTGCTCTGGGAGCAGACGGAGCACCCAGTGACAAGACAGGCCATCACATCGAGCTGGGTGCTGAAATTGCCAGGACTTGCCATGAATCCTACGATCGTACACGTGAGTACCATGTTGCAGAGTTTGGCTGCACAACTTGCCTTCATGAAGGCAGTCGCTGGTTATTTTTGCACAAAGCTGAATGAAAATTGTAGCATGGTGAGAACTGTTCATCCTTTCTGAGCAAATGCTGCCTTGCTTTAAGAGTAACTTTTAAAATGGCTGCTCTGTTTTATAAATAATTTCCGTGCACCTGAAGCATATTTCCTCACTGTAGTAATTAACATGGTAGTTACATAACAATAATTAACAAGCTTTTTTCACTATGCCAATTTCTGCATAGCTGAATACAAGTAAGAGAGAGAATCTGTTCATTTATGCATCAGTATAGCTATTATTCATGTTTTATGCACAAAAGAATATTTTACGCTCAGTTCTGTTGATACAATGCTGCAAACAATCGAATTGCACAAAGAAAATGGATTTCTGTTCAGGAAATTTCTTTGGATTTTATCATCTTCTTATAGAAATAACCCTGGCAGCATTTCAGGTCCCAGCGTGTATTTTCCAGTCTGATACAGAAAAGTAAATATCCTCATCTTTTAAGCAAAATTTCACTTGTTGTTAGTTACGTGAAGTCTTCCAGAATGCAAATGTTAGCATTGCTGTTCAAACTGTAACTGCCAGTCGAGGCATTGGTGAAGAACAGCTCTCTCCTACTCCAAATTAATTATAAAATACTGAAAACAGGAGGTGCTGCAGTGTCTTTCATAAATTATACAGTTTTGGGTATACGGCTTGGTGCCACATAAAAGGCTAGTTTGATTTGGTAATTTGGGTTTGATTTGGTATGTTACGTAATTTGAAACCTTTTTTAATGCCTTTATTTTAGTCTCTGCTTTTATATTGGCTAGGCATGAAACTGGGACCAGAAGCCTTCAGATTTGATGGTGGTGTTGAGGCCATTGCTACAAGACAAAATGAAAAGTACTACATCCTACGACCAGAAGTCATAGAGACCTACATGTACATGTGGCGGCTCACTCACGATCCCAAGTACAGGCAGTGGGGATGGGAAGCTGTTGAGGTAGTGTTCTGTTGGATTTTTTTGTTGTTAAATCCTAGTAATCTTGTTAAGTGAGGTATTGAATGATATCTGGATATTGTTCAGCAGTTGAAGAATAAATATTTATTTTAAATCATTGATATCAATTCAAATTTCCAGGGATTCATTTGCTAAGTAGATGATCTAACATAATTTTGACAAAATCAAATACTGCTGATATTGTATAATAGAAAAGTACCTTGTGATTTCTCCTTCTTAAATACTTCTAGGTTTAGGGTCACATCTGGATGTGCTGTCCAAGATGTTGAGTGTTGCTGCATGTGAATGGAAAGTGCAAACGTGTGTCAGGTTTGAGCCTTGGATATGGAAATAAGTTTTATGAAATGTATTTTCAGTAATTGTATGAAGGTGATTTTAATTAAGGTGACAAAGGCCAGGGTGAAGGACTAGATAGTACCAAACATTTAAAAATTTTGTCACTTTCAAGAAGCATAGGTTGTTTGGACAAAACTTCCTAAATGACAGCAATCTCTTCTAGACTTGAATTTTAGTGTCCCACTGGGCTTTGAGCTTCAACCAGTCATGCTGAACCTAGCTATTTGTGTTCGTCTAGCACAAGCCTTCCAAAAGGGCAGCTAGTCTGCACTGCAAAAAATTGGCTTGCCAAATCCATTGTTTCCCTTATTTCAGCAATTAATCACTCTTACTGTTAAGGTTGAGAGCCTTTAGATTTACCATGTTGCATCCTCCAGGTACGGCTCCTTATTACACTTCTCTGGAGTTCACTTGTGTCCTCCTCACACTGATGTTGCCCTTGCTAAATTATCTAAGGTCTGATAGGAAATACAGCAAGCTGAAGAACATTATTTTTCTGGCTCTGTGTACTTAAGATGAAAAAAGAAATCAAAACTCTCTGCAGTATTTGGTTCACAGTGACCTTTCTTGTGCAGAGCTATTGCTTTCCAGGATTTCAAAAATGGCCTGTTTGTCACTTTACCCAACACCTCTTGCTTCTAGAAGTGTTACAACCTTCGTGGAGGGGTTTACACCACTAGTTACAGAAGGTTGCTCTATTCTAAGGGTAGAACATGTAGACTTGTGTCCTACAGTTTCTCATCCCTAAGGGACACTACTAGAGCGCTGTTACTGGGTTATGACCCCATAAACCCAACTCCTTTCACAACAGCCAAGATCTGTAAATGTATTCAGTATTCACTGTGTAGATACTGATCGTATCAGAAATGTTGTGCAAATGCTGTTGAGCATTGTGGAAAAACGGGTGTTTCAAGTTGAGTAATTAGATATCCTCAAGGAATTAAATTTAAGGCAAAGTCTGCTGTCCAAAAAAGAACAGTAGTTAACTACGCTTATACTCTCAAACTTCTTGTCTGAATATTCACGATTGTTCCATACCTGCAGTGAGCACTGTATTCAGCTAGGTAGAGTGTAGTTATTTAGGGCACTGTATTTGCCTCCCTCAGGTGTTGGCACTGTGGTCCTGAAACAATGTGCTTCTGAGTTAATAATTCCAAAGCAATAGGGGTTTTAAAACCTCTAATTTAGAGGACTGTTCCCTTACTTTCTTCTTTTCTAACACCACCCATAGGCACACATTTTACTACTGGAATCTTCCCAGGCAGATTATAATTGGCATATTTACAATAGCTGTTTATGGAAGTCATCCCATCAGGCTTCAGCAATGCCAACTGTTCCTTCTCCAGGAGATGTTTTTCCTGACTCATTGTTACTGCCCACACTGATAACATTGTTATAAACAATTGAAATGTTTTCCTTATTATTATTCTTTGCCCTGTTGGTTCAGTTTGTTTGTTTCTTTCAAGTTGGTACACTTGTTTACCTCCTTCTCGCTCCCCGCGTGTTCCTTGTTTAACATTCTTGTGGTTATTCTCAATCTGGCTCTAACACAGCCTGTGTGTGGGAGATGCAGCTGGTCCCGTTCTGCCCGGGGCCCATCTTCCACTGTGCAGTTGGGTGTTTCACAAAAACAAATCTTACAGCTTTCCAGAAGTTATGCAGTCAATTGTAGGTTTAAAATCTTTTTTCTTCCTGTTCTCGCTTGGTGTTTATATCCATACAGCTCTACCTGATATAGTATTTTTTTGTTACAGCACATACCACGCTAGCTTACCATAACTATTTCATAAATTCTGTCCCCTCTTGCTCCTTAATGTTGCCCCAAAGAGCACATCACCCTTTCTGTCCTTGGGGAAGTCCCCAACCACTGAAGGTCATTTACCAGCACCTGTTGCACAAAGAGGAACCCGAGATTGAAACAAGAAAAAAGAGGAAAGGAATGATCAGACCATTTGGGTTTTGTCCAAAAAAAAGTTGTTCTTCAGGTGCTTCACGTCAGTCTTCAACTCATTACTCTGGCAATAAGAACTCATTCAGTTTATTTCCCGTTGCCCTTGTAGTAGAAAAGGAGGCTGTTTCAGTCATGACTTCTAAACTTTCTGACAAGTCTCTTAAGTCTTTCTCTAACTTTATAGACTAAAAATATGCTGTAGCCTCTCCTTTTTTTTCTTTGTGAATTTGCTTTGCTGCTCTGAGTCCAAGATAATTTTGTATGTACTTCAGCAGCTGGAGGAAATGCAGTTATGACCCCCAGCAATATCCACTGTTACTGAGTCAGAAAGGTTTTATCAGCTTAGCTCATGAAAGCCTCCCTTTCTGCATTATATATGTGGCACATATTTTAAATTCGTAGCACTTCCTTTGTTTTTCCCCTTTACGATAGTTTGAGACTGTCAGCCAGTTTTCACTGTGCTTGATGTCTTCCATTACTGTGTCACAACTGATCCTAGCCACCCTTATTTTCCGAGAACTACTAATTTAAAATATGTTTGATTGTTTCTTCCTGCCCACCACTACCCCCTGTCACTGTGAACATCACTGTACTCTGAAACTGCAGGATAGGGCACAAAAGCCCATCACTGCCAGGATGGTTGACAACCTAGAGCCTTTTTATCCTACTGATCCTGCAGGTAGATGTCCTGTTACTTTAGTTAGGTAAAAAGTAGCTTTGAGGGATGAGATGCTTCATATTTTCATCAAGTAGATACCACCAGAAAGCCAACACTGGGCAAGTTAACCCCTTAGTTTACATCACAGCAGTGCCTTCAGGTACCTTTATTATGCCTCTGAACTCAAAGAAGGCTCTAAGTACGTTAGAGCATATAAATGGTAAATGCAGTTTGCTTTTATTTTACCTCACCCTGTTTAGAATGCAGATATTTCGTTGCACAGTAGCCTTATCCTTCAAGTTCTGCTTCTGCTGTGCCTTGAAAAACATCATTTTTTGTTTGACATTGAAAATCCAGACACAGATGCAGCATTGTGAATTCATTGCAGGTTGAAGTAGACAAGAGGAAAGGAATACCAGCCAGAGGAAATTACTTCTTTAAACTTAAGTATATTTGTCATTTAGTAGAAGTGTCCAAGAAAATTAAAGAACCTAAAGACTCATAAGAAAAGACAAATAGGCTGTTATATTTTAAAGGATCTCTTCTGGAGAAAAATCCCTTTTAAATATACAATAGGCAGCTTACTCTCTAGTGAGAACTAAGGAGAGCCTGACACGCAAGCCAAATGTGTGCAGACAGCTACAGGGACTCCAGGAAAATCAAGGACGTTTAGGATATCTACTCACAGCAATACACAGATCTTAAAGAGTCTTTAGAGCAGGGGAAGGTGATGAATACCTCAGTAATTATTAGTGACTTTTAGTCCCATCTGTCATCAGAAAATACCTACTCTGCCTGGTTTAGATATATCCTCTGCCATGTTTTTCCTTGTGTGTTTTGAAATGCAGTATCTTTCCCTAAATAAAATCTACACATCTGTACTCACTTCAGTGATATTTATAGTAACTTCAGAAAGGGAGGAACTACTTATCTCCTGGCTCTCTACTGGGGGTTGGATAAAGCCCCAGGTATTTCTGCCTGAAAGTTGTTGCTCAAATACCATCTCCACAGCAAACACCCTGTTTCAAAGTAGTGTAGTAATCCACCATCCTTACTGTCATTTTCATTGCAAGAAGTTATTTAAGGTTAAGTAGCATTTTCTGGATTTGTTTTTGAATAATGAATTGTTTTAAATATGATCATCTTAGATTCTCTTTACTCCTTCATTATACTGCATGATACCAGAGAGTTATTGTAAAACAGAGTAAGAAATATTAAGAGAGTAAGAATACTTGTAGCCTTGTAGGTCAATTATAAAGAAGAAAAGATGAATTAATATTTTTAAATATAATAGTGATAAGATAACCAAGTAAGGGATTGGATAGCAGTGTATTTAAAGAAGTTATGGCTCATGCATAGGCATATGGGTACCACCTTCCTAATGCAAACACCTGTCTAAGATCAAGAAAAGCAACAAAGTTTATTAAATAGTCTCACTATATATACCTTCTCCAGTTCCAGCATCTTTTTTGCCCTTTTATATACACTCTTCATTGGATCTTTTTTCTCCTTCAAAAATATATTTCCTTAAACATATAGGAAATTCCTATGGGCAGAAAAGAAACTGTATTTTTAGGTGGTCTGGGTACTCTTTTTTTATTGTGAAATAGGAATCAGTCATCTGTTTTACAGCTTTTAACTGAATACAGAGTTTGGAAACTAGCTAGAGAAAAACACATTGTTATTGTTATAGCTAAATTATGGTGTGTTAAGTCCTGGCTTTCTGTCTACTCCTGTGTAACAGACAAGGCTTTTTCAGAGAGGTAGCAAAGCAAAATAGGACTGCTGCAGAAAAGAAATTCAGTCAGAGCCCAATATCAGTGGTTTCCCATTGAAAAATAAAATAATGGCAAAGAGAAGCCATACAACTTACACAGAAAATGGAGAGTTGCCTTTGCTTTTTTTGAAGGGACTTGCAGGAGGTAAGAAAAAGACTGATCTTTAGTATGGTGTTCAATTCTGTCACAATAATTTTAAGTACCAAAATATGACCAGGAAAGATATAGGTAACACAATTTCCAAAGGCTGAGAGGTTGGGAGGGAAAGGCTATTGTTACTCCTATGAAAAAGAGGAAAAAGAATATAAGTGAAAAACCATATGTCTTTAAATCCTATACCCATATATCTTTCCTTCTGAAAGCTGGTTTGCATTCACTTTTTATTCATTTATTATTTTACTTTTCTTCCTAAATGTAAAATTAGACAGGTGTGCCTATGTGTTTTTTTTAAGGGTTTTCTATCTAGAGCTCTACCAAGTTTTCATCTCTTTATCAAAAAAATTGTGGCAATTGATTTTGGCCAGTTTTACTGTCAGACAAAGAAACTGTCAAATAATTAATTTTGTTAATCCCACTGGTTTGGGTGTTTTCTTCCCTGCTTCAGGCACTGGAAAAACACTGCAGAGTGGACGGTGGCTATTCTGGAATTAGAGATGTTTATAACAATCATGAAAGCCATGACGATGTGCAGCAAAGTTTCTTCCTTTCAGAGACACTCAAGTAAGTTAAGAAAGATGACTTTCATTAATGTGAAGTAGTTCTATGTATTATCTTTACAGATAAGTATTAATCATTAGTACCCTTGACACTCACATAACAAAATCTGAGTGAAATAGCAGAGCTTTTCTTAGGTGACAGGAAGCCAAATTACCTTTTTTTTTTTTACTAATCTGTGTCAGTAAACTATATTCCCTGACTTATGGAAATTATCTTTACTTCTGATAAAGGTACTTGATAGTTTTTGAGAAATTGCATCTCTTAACTTTGATAGGATCCAATTATATGTGCCAGCACTAATGAAACAAATTGACTAGACAGAGAACTTCCCAGGCTTATATTGCATACTTTTCATTTTAAAACTATAGAAAAAGAAGAAAAAAATCAACTTCCATGGAAAGCTTGCAGGGCTTGTTGAGAGAGAAAAACAAAAGCTTTCATTATCTATCATCATCTTCTAAATTTTTAATGAGATCAAAGTTTTGTCTTGATCTCTTCAGTTCTAGGGGTTTTTTTTACTGCGCAAGAAAAAATCAGTCATGCCATCTCAACAGGAAGTTTAATACTCAAATAAATGAAATATGAATATTATATGTTTTCCTGACAATCGCTTCCCTGATGTGGTCTCATTTCCTTCTTTTTTTTTGTCTTGCTAGGTACCTGTATTTGCTGTTTTCTGAAGATGATCTTCTTCCATTTGAACACTGGGTCTTCAACACAGAGGCTCATCCTCTCCCTGTTCTTCGCAAAGATGATGGGAATAAAGAAGAAAACCAGAAATAGATGAAGATTAATTTATACTTTGTTTCATTCCTTATGTTTCCAGGACTTGGGCACATGATTTGGTTTTAAATTCCTGAGTTAAATTTTTAAATCAAGTGTTTTGCAGTCTGTTTTCTTTAACAGTAAATATTTATGAATGGACCCAATTAATTATGATAAAACCTCAATCTTCTAACTCAGATGAATAACTTCTTAGAAGTGAAATAGGGTATCTTCCCAGATTCTGTTGGGCTGCAGTGTCATTTTGGCCTAAAAGAGCAGAGGGTCTGCATGTTACTAGTTTCCTGTTATGCTTTTAATTTGACTGCAAAATTCTTTTCTCCTCTGTGAGGAGATGTATGCTTTAAGCTGTAATATTTTGCCATGTTGCAAAAAGCCATATTGAATTAAGTATAAAGAGCTTTTTCCTTTTTGTTTTTGTTTTTTTTTGTTGTTCTATGTTAATTTGTTTTGTGTGTCATCCAGGACAAATCTTGTGACTGTGACAGCCTCTTCTTATGCGGGTCTATCATTACTTGGTAAAGTATCTGATGTATTTCATTGTCAATGAAGTCTACACAGGGGTATTCTCATCTCATGCAGACACAACTCTGAAACTGCAGTATAAGTTGAAGTTAGATTAACCTAGTTTCTATGGATTTAGCACATTAGGTAGCAGACGTTAGTTTTTCAGGTTTTGATTAGAATATTGTAATAGAAGAAATTGTTTCCTCCCTTTTCTAAGTCGTGTTACTCTTAGGTCTTTAGTCAAGCTACTATGGAATAAAATAAGGTAGCCATTTCATATTAAGAAAGGGACTATTAACCTTCTTTATATATTTAGTCCAGTAGCTTTCATTTGGTTGGTTGGCAAAAAAAATACTCAGTGACATTTTCCTGGAAGCTGAGAATTATATCAGATACAATTTGTTTGTTTTTCTGTTACTTTTGCAAAGATTTTGGTTGGTTCAGACTTGACACCAGACTTGATAGTTAATTGTCACAAAGCAATTTACTGTATCTGTGTGAATAAAGGTAGACATTCAGATGCCTTGAAGAAAACCTGCCTCCTCAAAAGAAGATGAGTCATTCAGAGAGGAAGTTATCCTGCATTGAACTAAAACTTTCTGACAACACTATCTTGTCTTAAGTAACAGAAATGCAACGTGCTTAAAAAATATTCCCTAGAGTAGAGGCCTGGCTTACTAAGAAAGGTAACAGCTTTGCCAAAAATGTTTTGCTCTGTGGCATCACCAAAGGGAAAAAGAAATGAGGCATGATTAATTCCTGTTTCTGCTTGGTTTGAAGTGGTTTACATAATTCTTGAGTCTACCTATGTTTTCATTTAGTGATGGGATGACTTCCATACATTTCAGGTAGGAAACACCTGGCTTCCCATTCTGAGAAAGAGCACTGTTCATTGACTGGACTGCAGTGAAACAAATCTGGTTCTGAACAGTAAACTTCTTGAATGGTATTTAACAAGACAGCTCACATGTCCAGCATTGCTAATCACAGCTGAGGGAACACATTTGTTTAGGCTTTACAGAGTACATCTTTTCTATACTGATAAAAACATGCAGCGGTTTTCTTAGGTAGAAGCCAAAAATAACTAATTACATTTTTATATATAGCAGCTGGAAGCTGACCTTTAGAGTTCACCCTCGAGTCTGTAAAGACAGCACTGCCTGTCTGCCTCCCCTGCTGACAGAGGAGATGGCATGTGCCACATGAGCTGCCAAAGACAGTGCTGGGGAGGGCGAGGCAAGGATCTGCTGATGCTCCAGCACAGGCTTGGCAGAGCTGAGCATTCCTACACGGGAGTTAGTGGGGCACCCTGGTGAGCCTGGGGCACCCAGCACTGGGAGAATGGATAGAAATGGATCTGCAGGTACAGCCTGCTTGCACAGAGCCAGCACAGCAGCTCAAAACTTTTTGCTTTACTGTTTTTTTAATTATTATTTTCTTTTTTAAAATATGGATTCCCTTATGTCACAGCAGGTTTCTGAAACACACCGAGCAAGCTTGAGGTCTTGGCTCTCTACTCTGTTGAAAAGCATAAATTCTGCTGATTTTTACTCTCCAGAATTCATACCATTGGAGGACTATACTTCATTGTACTTCTTCATAAATAGCATTTATAAGGGAAATTTTTTTCCACCTCCAGAACCACCACAAAGAAGTTATAGCTGTGGAATAAAACCAAAATTTTTCTTCTCTTTTTAACATGTAACAATAATTACTTTTTTCTTAGTTATGTTTATTGGGTCACCTGCTGCTGCTGCCTCCCACTTGCAGGTGCTGCTTCAGACCTCATCTCAGTTAAGTAACTACAAAAACTCAGAAACAGTCTTTGAGAAGTGTGTTTTCTAAGCCACTTCCTACATGGTTTTCTTAACCAGGTTTTGATTCCCCCAGCTGTCTGTAGTGACCTTGCTGGTACTTAGCGAGCTGAGGGGAAGAGTAGAGAACCAGACAGCTCTTCTCCCTGTTTCAAAAAGCAGGCTCCAGTCGCACAGCTCTGTGTGCACTGGGTCTTACAGACTTAAATATAAGCATCATGGCTGTTTCCTTGTAATACAGACATTTTGTATGAGTTTTTCTTAATGTGGGAGTTAGGATGATTTGAAAGAGCACAAATTTGATGTGACTGGTATTGGTATTCAGGTTGTATGTACAAACTGCACTATACTGTACTTTTTGTAAACTAATGTAAGTAGACGAGAAGATTGTACAACGTGTAGATCTGCCAACTGTAAGAAAATAACTTTTCATAAATTGAGAATATATCAATTTTTCTTTTTTTTTTTTTTAATAACCCCAAAACACCAAAGTTAGAGCAATCATTTTGAAACAGTCCATATTTACTACTGCTCATTAGATCAGTAAGATAACATGCATTTTAATTCCCATTCACTTAACTAACTTCATGGAAGTGGCTAGTGATGGCGACTTTGTGTTCCCAGTCATTTGGAAGAGCAAAAGAAATTGCTTATTGTTGGTGGGGAGGGGGAGAAGACAGGGACACGGACACATTATCTTTGCATAAACACACTGCCCACACTTTGTCCATTTCCTTGTAACATAATAATGCATTTAAATCTGCGTATGTTGAGTCCCACTTTAAATGGCACCAACATTGTTTCACAGGAAAAAAAATATTCTTTTTGAATGTTTGTGAGATAAGTATTGCATATGTGTTGGTTATACCCAGATTTTTTCAATGCCCAATGGTTCACTGTTTCTGTGGTGACTTCATACATATCCATTTCTATCATGTATTTAAATTGGTTTTGATTTGTACAGATTCCATTTAGTCTTTTCATCTTTATATAAACTGAAATTATAGAATACATAATAGATCAAGATGCTTAATTTTTAAGAACTTATATTTGTAAAAATTTCTCTATTGTGAATAAAGTCTTTTAATATATCTGTTCAACTGGTTATAGTTTTTCTTACGTGTGTTGCAGAAGTAACTACAGGATTCTGCTGCATATTCTGGTTTGGCTTCTGTTGTCACAAATTTTTGTCAGTACTCTGTGTACTTGTTAAGATGCTGTTCTTAATGTCAGTGTATAGAATTTCTACCACTGAAATAAGTTTCTAGGAATTTTTGTCAACAAAATTCAGCATATTAAATATATTTTGGTAGCAAGTGAGCCTGCTAATGAAAAGAGGGAAGCTGGGAAGTGGGAGGTGGCAAGCAATAAGCACAGTGAAGGTCGGTCACTACAATTCATGCTCTGCACAATACAAGTGGGCAAAGCTAAATGCCATTTAGGAGCAAACAGCACAGTGGAGATGACAAGGCTGTCACAGTGCCCAGCGTTACATGACCATGTAATGAAATCCTGTCGTTAGCCCATGCTCCAGAGGAGAGGGAAACAGTTGTCATAGGAACTGTAACTGTACTTTGTTTCAGAAGGACATTAAGATTTCCAATCTAAATATTGAAATAACAGCTACACCTCCTGGATAACCTTGTTTTCTCTCTTTAGTACAAACCCTCCTCCCAAGATGATACAGAAATAAACTGCTGTGGTTTTACAGAATAGTCTCGGTAGTATGAGTTTCTGTCAAAGGACTTACTCATTAGACCTGCTTAAATAATTTCTGAGGGTAGCTCTGAGATTTTGTCAGCAGCTGGGGGTGTGTGGCTGCACAGTGCAGTCCTTGGGGCAGCAAGCAGACAGTGCCCTCCTGCAGCTGGCTCCAGGACGAGACAAACTGCTACTCAGCAAGGCAAACATGAACTAATGCAAGCCTTCCTGCAGACTGTGATTCAGAAGAGATGTAAACACAAGCCTGGGTTAGAATTTCAGCCAATTCAGTCTCCTCAATTGGATGCTTAGTGTAGTTTGTTTTCTGCAGGGGAAAAGGGAACTAGGACTGAGTTGACAATTAGTCAAGACAAACAGGATTTGCCCATCTGCGTTGTCCTACAGCCTTGCTCTATCGCAAGAGGAACTCAGCGCTCACGTGACAGCATCTGCTATGGAAACAGCCCTTCATCTGATCCGCCTTAATCTTGGGATTAGTCTGTCCTGGTTGATCTCAAATGCAGGAGGAGAGATTACACATCAAATAGCAGACTGCCAAACCCAGGAAATAGTCACTGAGAGTCAGAGTTCTGCTCTGAATTCTGCAAGAAGAGATAAACCACGGGGCTTTGCTCTCTCCTGGGTTTATGCATTCATACATGCACAGAGTGGTGGATGGAACAAGTCCCACATCTGCAGAATCCAGCTAGAGCCCAGCAGGCTGTTAGCATTCAGCATTATTCAAAAGCCAGCACTCTGACCCTCATATCTCAGGTATCTGCTCCTCTATCTGCACCAGCTCTCACTCACCCTGTAAACTCACCATAACAAACCCTCCCACTGGAAGCCCCTCTAAAACTTTCACACTCTCTCCAAACTCTGTGCACATTTTGTGGCCAAGTTGTGGAAGGTTGTTTGCCTTTTACCATTCCCATACTGACATTTTACAGGACCCCTCTCATTATCAATATTTTATCCCTTCATTCCAATTGTGTGTTGCTTTCACATCACCAAAGTAGCAAAGAGCTATTATTAGTCTTGAGCACTTCAAGTTAAAAGAAAAAAAACAATTGGCAATGTGGTTTTACTGTACTGTAACATTCTTGCCCAGAAAAAATTCTATTGTCCACATCTTACTTTAATCCCAAACCTGAACATTTCTCACTAAAAAAGTGAGAGAACATGCAGACTCTATTTGTGTTTTATACTAAGATATATTTACAGATCTAAGCAAACCTTGCAACTATCCACTTCTGCCATAGGATTTGATAGACTGTAATACAGTTTTCAGTATCTAATTCTCACTTCTTTCTGTTCCAAAGCAAAAAACAAGGAGGCAACAGTGTCACACTGAAGTACACGAATATTTTCTGATAGAGCATTACTTGGCTGGTCACCATTGCAACTTGCTTGGGCAGTCTTCCATCTTTATATCCATGCTCTCACCAAAATGGGCTAACAGGGAAAAATTTCTTGCATCAATGAACATCTTTCTTTCTAAAAATAACTTCTACAGCAAGAAAGCCACCTCCATTTAAGTCAGTGGCAAAATTGTTCATTTTATCAAAGTCAGTTTTTCATTCAGAGAAAACAATTTCATCGAATTTTACACAGAGACTTACAGAATGGATTCAGCTTTAGGAATGCTTGAGGAAAAGGCAGCAGACATGGTATGTTTCTCTTTTCCTTATTTTATTTTTTAATATCCTACAGATTATCTGTTTCTCAAATATGATTTAGACAATAAACACCACGTCTGAATTTACTCTCACTAGGCAAACTCTCCATCTTCTTATCTTTCAAAACTGTTTTTCCCAGGGAAAACAAATCAGTGACTTCAATTCAGCTGGTGCTTGGCTTCTTTAAAGTGTGCGTGTCTTGACATGAATAGCTTCAACAAAATTTGAAGCTTCCTTTATCATTCTAAAATGTTTTAATATATCACATATATATCGCTCTCTTTCCAACACTGGCTGCCAATACACACAAAGCCAAATCTCCAGCTTTCATAATTTGCATGCAAAATCCTGCAGCCTCTTTCCATTTCTCAGCAAAATTTTACAGCCAGACACAGTAGCGAGTCCCCATTTTGTGGGACTCCATTAATTTTATGAAATCTGCTGACAACTACTTACAAGCATGACATAAATATTATATGTTAAAATAAAAGTACTCTTGTCAAATAAGAGACCATTTTGAGATGAATTATTAATAACAACCATTTATACTCCACAGTGCCATAACAGTAAAGCAAGTTACGTAGACACATTCTTTTCCTCAAAATTTTTACAATAGGAGATAAGATAAATCTAAGTCACTGGGCAATTATTCAAACATGAAAAGGGCATAGGGAGATCAGCAGTGAAAAGAGTAAGGCAAAATGGGTCACTGAAAGCACTGGGTTGAAAGGAAGATGGTGAAGAGACAATGACATAACTTATAAACAGGAACAGCTACACCAGGCAAGATGATCCATGAGAACGGCAAGGTACTTCAGAAGGGAGGAGGAGAAGGAATCAGAGATAATGGGTATCTTTCACACACTGGGCACTTCAAAAGAATCATCTTCAGACAAGCCATGAATTGAAAAATGGCACTTCCTTTCAAGGACTGAGGCTCACGGAGCAGACACGCAACAGAGGGAAGCTGTAGTGTGCCCGTTCTGCATCTGCAGGGGCACCTACTTTGAAAACCACACACTGAAATCAGTCATCGAAAACATTTACTACAACCAGAAATAAGAAAGTTTAAAAATCATTCCCCAAATATTACCCTGCACTGCAAGATGGCCTCCTGTCCTCTCTCAACTCCAAAATTCCCCTCCCTTATCATGGTGCATCTATCTCTGTGCTTCCCCATGGCACAGGAGGCTGCTGGATGGCTAAACACCTGCCTGCCCATGGGAAGCAGTGAATTAATTCCTTGTTTTGCTTTGCTTGTGTGTGCAGCTTTTGCTTTCCCTATTAAAGTGTCTTTATCTCAACTCACGCGTTTTCTGGCTTTCATTCTTCCAGTTCTCTCCCTGATCCTGCTCGTGGAGGAATGAGGGAGCAGCTGCCTGGGGTTAAACCACAACACCAGGAAAAGTTGCAATTATTTGTGCATAGCTTTCCTTTCCTGGCTTATTAAAGCTCTGTCCCTAGCTTCTACACTTCCCACTCAAACCCCTCACCGGATTTGTCCTGTTGCTGGGAGGTAGGAATCTAGAGGCGTTATTCAGGTAAATCACCTAGAGATGCACACAGACCTTTAAAGGTTAGGAGAGATGGAGATTTCCCTGAACTCACACAGCTCTTCCCTGCCTACCCGGACCTCAAGCATTAGTACAGCTTCCTAAATTTGAATCGGCTTTTTAAAAATCCTGGTGGCAAATCCCAGCCCAGGCTGCAAAGCACAAGGATTAGCAGTCAGGCTCGAGTGATCACGGGGGACTTCGGCAAGTCCCAGGCCGAAGCTGTTTGTAGTGTTTAGCCAAGAGCCCTGAATTGTTGTAAACAACAGTATTCTCAGATCTGCAGCTTGATGAGCTGGTTAAAAGCCCAGAAGTATCATGTGTGGTAGTACTGACACAACATCATCTTCGGAGTAATTTAGGGGAATGTTATAAAGAGGCACAAGGTATCTTACTGTCTCCAGTTACCAGCCATAATGTGTAAATAATTCATTAGGAAAGGGCAGCCTGCACATCATCACCACTCAGAGGAACCAGAAAGCCCACAAAAATGAAAAGAGAAACATAATCATTATATTAATTACTGATAATGTAAGGTTTAGCAACTCCATTTCATATTATAATAGCTCAGCTTCAAAAAGACTGTGCAAACACTTCTTAGGAAACAAAACACCAGTAAAAATGAGACATTCTTCCCCTGCTTAGCTTTCTTAAGAGCCTAAAAATGCCAAAAGTGACCAGATCAGACAAAAATAGACATTTTGTGGTGTTCAGTCCATTCACACCAATAAACAAACATTACCCACACTGCAGGCCCAATGCATTTTTGCTAGTCCCATAGATTTTTATAAAGCACCTATTTGAACCTTTGAAAGCCAGAGGCCATCTCAGAGCCAATCCAGAACCCCTCTCTTGCTCCACCTTCAAAAGTAAAACCCACACCACCACAGCTGTCCTTCTCCACAGTGGCAGAACAAGGCTCCACAGCTCTCCAAAGTTAGCTATGTAACATCTTTAGCTCTTTTCGTGATTTTTTTTTTTTTTTAAACATTCACCTCATCCCTGCCCAAGTCTCTCATTTCAGGCCATCTCTAAACCTTGAGAGGGAGCTGCTGTTCAGCCCACACCACAGAGACCTGACCACCCTTTAACTCAGGGATTTTCACAACATTTTGACTAGTAACAGTCCTGGAAGGGAGTTCCCAGGCCCATTTCATTAGTGCCTTCAGTCCAGCTTATGTGTCGAATAAGGTAGGTACCTTAGAAGATGATGTACTTCATCCAAAACTCATAATGCCTACTCTCACATGCCCTAATCTTTTTATCTTATTATTATGTAATTTTAAAACCAAAGGATATTTGCTTTTCTTTCAGGATTACTTTCCACTCTGTCCCCAGGAAAGATGTGAAGGCTGAAATACACTTATGGAGCAAATATATCAGCCACAGGAGAAGGAGAGGAGGAAATGCTCTTATTCAAACATGGCAATAGAGCAGCACCACACCAGCATCCTATTTTCTGGTGCCTCACTTGGGGAGAACAAATCCCTCTACAAACTAGCCAAGAATTAGATCTGTATTTACAGGAGGCAGCATGTACACCAGGCACACTAAATGACTCACCCGAGGTTACAGAGCCAGGCAGTCAAACCCCCTCAGCACAGCTGCCAATTCTCAACTCCACTCAGCTTTCCAGCTGCTAAACAATAATCTTTTTCCCATCCCCATGTAAGACATGAGCCAATTTTACTTTTATGAGACCAAATTACCTCTATTCATCTCCTGTCACAGTAAATGAGTTACTAGTGAACTCTCTCATTTTTCAAAATTTTATTCACAAGTATCTTTATAATTCCATTTACCTGTACGTGAGGAGATACACGCTGTTTATACAAGCATAAATCAGGTATGATTTACTTTTCATTAAGTTGCCATTTCTTTTACTGCCGGAGAAGAGACAAGCATAAGTGGTAAAAGCGAACAAAAAAACTTTTAAAAATTAGCAGTAGAGAGATTATGGCTAATATGCCTTAAATGGGAAAAGGTTTCAGGAGTCAGACTCAGATAGAGACCACCATGAAGTAGCAAGCACAGCACAACTCTCAGGATGTGGGAGCTGACAGGACACCTCCTGCATCCTTTCTTTGCATTCCCTGTGAGGGAAGGAGGAAAAGGCACACGCCATACAGATTGATCCATGAGCAGCTGGGTGCAACCAGGAGTCTGCAACACAAGAGTGTAAGAATAACTAAATAGGTGCAAAGATATATTCAAAGGGATACTAGGAGATACTGGTCTTCATCTTTCACTATGCACAACGAGACAGGGCAGCAGGTAAGTGGTCGTGGTCTGACAACACTCCTGGAAAAACATCAGATTTCCAACCATAATCCATTTCTAAATGGTGATTTAGTCTGGCCGTGTTGGTTTGTACCTCTCCAAGGGCTTCCTAACCTCTCAGGCTGATTTCAGACAATTTTTAATCCAGAGATAAAGTACACCAGTTCCACTAACAATTGCACATGGTAAAAATACATCATTAAGAAAAAGGAGAGAGGATTTATGACAGCTTTTGACCCCATCAAATGTGGTGGTGGTGGTAAATCAGTTGGGAATATGGAGCTGCTCATCTTAGGAAAAGCAGGAACCACACAACCAGACATCAGCAACTCACGGCAGCACTGCTGGCTGCTCTCAGCAAGAGGGACGTGAGGGAGAAGTGGGGAGACAGCTGCACCCCAGCAGGAGCTGCAGCAGTTTGGAGGCAGCAGTGGGGAACTTAGCAAGTTGTGCTGTGCAAGGTCAGGTCTGTAAGGAAGAACCTTCAAGCAAAACTCTTCTTTAAGCCAAAGAGAAAAGGAGATTCTTAGCATCTATACCTGCAACCAAGTTACTTTTCCCTTGTGGGAATGCCCAAAATGTGCCAGGTCCTTCTCCCAGCCTGAGGAGACTCCCTCCATCGACAGTTCATAATTTAATAAAATGAAAATGAAATCTTGATTACCAAATAAGCATCTCTTATGCCTATGAGAATTTTTTTGTTTTCCCAGACTTGTGACCTTTTTCTGGCTGTTTTTTACCTTTTTTGATGACTTGGAAATCATAGTCACATCAGCATTTCTGTAGCCAAAAGTTTTTTAAAAATCCTTGTAAGAACCCTATAAAGAAGATGAACACTTAACAACTTTTTCTCCTTCACTAAACAAAAATAAGCAAGGCCCTGGGAGTTGTTTGGCTTTGAGTTTTGTTTAAGGGCAGGTAAGAGAGGAAGAAGAGGATCTTTTACTAAAAAGTAAGTCTACTACAGTTCAATGGATTTAGAATTCCCAAGCTTTTAATTAAAACCTGGATCAAAGTAGCAATGAATGCCAGTTGGAAAGCCTGCATTCATCTGAAAACAGAGACTAATAAGTCCAGAGCTTTCCAAACCCATCACATTCAGCAGCCCCACAAGGGACGGAGAGGAACAGCACAGACCTGCTCAGCCAGCTGGGCTGTCAAGTGGCTTTTATTTCCCTGTGAGAGAGAGCAGGAAAGGTGTTGAGCAGACAGATGATGAAAGGATGGGGGGAGGAGGGCAGAACATCAGAGGAAACAAATTCATAAGAATAATTTAATTTAGAACATAAAATTAATCCAACAAAATAGAGGAACAGATGCGAAGGGATTTGAAACTCCTTCTTGGATCATATCCCCTTAACTTTACTATACTCACAATCTGAATGTGATCTTATTTATTCATAATATTGAAACCATATTAATTAAGCAGTAAAATACTCCAGACAGCTTATTGTTAGGATTATTTACACACTGTGTGCTAAAGGGGGAGGAGGAGAAATTAGTGGCTCCATCCTGAGAGGTGACTAAATGCTAGAGGAAACAATTCCAGGCTTTTTATGGCATGAAGGATTCCTCTTTGCTATTGGAGCACTTGCCACAGACAGTTTTTCAAAGGACTGCTAATTAAGATATGTACTCATACAAGCAAATATTTGGCTGTCTCAGTGCTGCTGTTATCTCCCCTGTGAAGCTGAGAAAACCAAGGCAAACAGAGGAACAAGGAGCTCTGAAACATTTCCCCTCTCTGACCCCGCTAAGGAGACTAAGCCAGCCCTCTGCACTAACCACGAGGTGACCAGGACAGTGAGGACAAGCAGATACGAATCGAGATGAGCCCTCTGGGGAGCCTGCCAAAGGAACACGCTGCCTTCCCAAGCAGAAGATGTCCCACTCTCCATGCTGCCACATAACTGACGGGCCACCTTGGGCAGCAAACTACAGATCCCCAGGGCACTGAGTTTGCCTCCAAGGTAGCAAAGAGAGGTCACATCACTGACTTGCTCTGCCGGCCAGGCCTGCCTGTTATTGCAGAGCTGTGGTGTGCAGGACACGGATGAATTTTGCCTATACAAACAAACTTGACAAACAGAAATTAAGAGCAGGAAAGAGAGAAAGGAGCTCATCAACACATACTTGCCTGAACGCTTGGGGCAACAGAGGCAATATTAAAGTCATTTTCTCTCTCCACATAAAGAGCTCTCTTTACAACCCTTGCACTATCTTCAAGTTTAGCAGAGATGATTCCACAATCTCTTCCAGAAGGAAAGAAATGAGCTCTGCTTCCATTGAACCTGGATTCACATTTAAGGGACATCACAGGTCTTCCAAGTACTTAACAAACACGGGTTAGGCCCTCATGCCTGTATAATTTACTGAGACAGCTGCATCTGTGCTCCAGGTGTCTTCACTATTTCCTAATTGTTTTCCTTCGGAGAAGGATGACCCATTACCACCTGAGCTTTTCTTCGTAGTTTTAGACTTCTTAATCCTGTGTACCAGCCAGTCCCTGCAGAGCAGTGAGGAACTGATGCTTGAGAGAGGAACCTGGAACCTAAAGTGTCTCATGGCCTGGGCTCAGTGTCCGTGACCAGCATTAGCAGAATGATGCTTGAGAGGGCAGAAGATAGATAAAAGCAGCTTGTATGAGGAAGACCCAGTCATGTTGGGAGCCCTTCACATATATTGTGGTAGTTAAGAGCATAGACTTCATCACTGTTGTGGACAAACTTACTTTCTCTGTTAGGAAGTTTATACACATCTTTACTCTTGGAAAAGAATACTATTTTATTGATTTCCCTTCAGAGACTACTTGGATGAAGGAGACTTCAATGCATTGGTAAGAAAAAAATTTTTCAGCCACGAGGGGTGACAATATGGTAGGGTGCTGCAGTTGTTCTGTCTAACCTTGGATACAGCTGCTCAAGAATAATCTTCCTCCCCTGAATCACTTTCAAGGATGCTGTTTTTCTTCCCCAACCAAAATATTTACATTGAAAACTATATTTGGCCTTGCCCTCAAATAAGTGTCTTGTCTATATGTACAGTCACAGAGGGAAGTCTGATAGTCAGATTGCTGTACTGAAACAGCCCGTGTTCAGTCAGTCACAAAAAGAGACAACACTGAGAAATGAGTAGAAGAGTTTCTATCAGAGCAGGAGACTACTGATCTAACCCAGTTACCTGGGAGGCCCACGTCTGAAATGCTATTTTAAATTGTGTCATTACACAGTAAGGAATTAGAATTATTCATCGTGTCTAACCCAACCTCATTACAGCTTCCGCCGGGAATAATTATTTCAAAACATTTCTTGCTCTTCAGAACCTAAGGGCACAATTATTGAGTCTTCCTGTACTTGGCTCAAATGACTTCTCTAAATTCTAGGGAGCTGCTCCTGCTCCCAGCACAAACTGAACTTTCCTAAGAACTAATCTTATTTGCAGCAAAGAAACACAGACAGCTGCTTGATACATTCACCTACCTGCCTGGCCCCAGCATCACATCACAGCCTGTGGCTGTGTCCCTCACATCCCTTTCCATCCCAAAGAAGCTCTCCCCGGGTGGAGGATCCCACCTTTTAAGTCAGGACAGTGTTACTGCTACCGAGCAGTTACAAAGCAAACCTGCCCAAAATCAGGGGCTTTCCTGCTTTGTGCAGCCCTTCCCTGCAGAAATGGAAGGGCAATGAAATGTGTGTCATCATATACAATTTGCAACTTACGGATGTTTTGGAGAAACCCCTCGCACACCCCACATCTAGCTTCTGGCAGACAAAGCTTTTCTAAAACAATGGCTCATAGGGAGGACAATACTTTATTTGCAGAAAATGAGTCACTGCAAATATTTCTTTCAACATCTTGTCTGATTTGTGAGGATCAGAGTGTTCTTACTAAGAAATGTGAGATCCGCAAAAAAAAACTACATAAAGTTCTGGCAATAATGTTAGTAGAGCTGCATGAGATTATCAAATTGCTGTTTAAAGGTGTAACTAGAAATGATCTCTCAGTAATATTTCAGATTCTTTTCCCAAAGATAAAGAACAGCTCCAATGAAAATGTGTGCTGTGACTTCTATCAATCAGGTCTTGACTTGTCTAATACCATTTTCTCTTTTATATATAAATCAGCCTGTTCAGATCTAACCTTTGTCCTTTCAAGGATTTTTAATGTCTTTTTAAATAGATCTAGAGAGCTGACATCCAAAAAGAGTTGAGGTGGAAGATATTCTCCTCTGGTGTTTTAAACTCAGATGTTCTGTCTGCTGAAAAAAGGCACATTATATCTTCAGCTCAGCAATATTCTTTTGCATTGTTCTGATCTAAAATTATGACCCAGTACAAAATAGGTATAAACATTGGTCCTGTTTCCCAGTAAGCTACTTAAGACTTCTGGAGACGATTCAGAATTGAAATAGCCTCTCCTGAAATCCGCAGACATAAAATTATTTCATCTGCACAAATAAACAGATTGTGATGCATTTCCTGATTAGCCAAAAGAGCCCAGCAAGACAAGATTCAGTAATGTAACAGATGTAAAAGCAAGACATAATAACTCATCTAAGTGATATGTTGAAGTGCTAAACAAAATGAATGAGGACAAAAGCATTTGTAAAAGTGGCCCAGTGTTTGTCTGTATGCTTCCTCATTTTCAAATAAGTTCTTATTATAGCACAAGTCATAAATAAATTATATTTTGCTTTCATAGAGTTCCGGTAACCATCGTTTGGTAGTTAGGTTTGTTATCTCAGATTTACAGGGATTTCAAGCTACAACATTAATATAGTACATAGGTCCAAATCACTTCACCAATTCGTTAACAGTATGAATAAGCACAACATAAGCACTAAAAACAATACAATCACACCACCAATTTTTAACAATACAAAACTTTTGTGTTTGAGCTTTGACCAGTCTGCCCCAGAAACTTTGGTCTGCTGTTTGAAAATTGACCTCTCATTCAAAACATGTGAGACAAAGACTATTCCTGTTAATGAAGGAAATGGGCAAGGCTTCCTTTCAATGCTCTGCTAACTTCTTTTAAGAAAAGATAGTTTTTGACACTCATTCAGGAAACCTTTTATTAGTACTAAGAACTCTGAATGGTCCTTCAGTAATCCTACTTGTTTTCATCAAAGAATAAAGAGGATTCAGGATTAATGTTTTCCACAAATGCATATTCTTACAGCATGGTGTATATTTATATCAACAGCCCATCAACTTCGTTGCACTTAACTGGGAAAGTGAGAGAGGAATGAAGATTGCACCAGTTTTTCAGTGAGGTACATAGATCTGGTTTTAGGAGGCTTAGGGGCTGGTGGGTTTGGGGTTGGTTTAGCGTTGCACTCAGCACTGTAAAATTCCAACCTGGTCCAGTAGCACATTAGGCACTTTGTTATCTCAGTTCTTCCAATGAGAGAAAATTCAAAATGAAGCTTTTTAGGGCTCCTGGAAGCATGCATCCTTCTACAAATGTGGTTCATTCCTCACTGCTATGATTTGTACCAAAATTCTTCACTCTGCCCCCAAGCTAGATATGGTTATAGCCTCAGTACCACGGTTTGCTGCTTATCTTCCTTACACTAAGAAATGGCCTGTTAGTTGCTGTCAGGACAACCAGCAAGATCATCAGTTAGAGCATTTAGTAAGTTAAAGATCAGTGGGTGATTTCTGAGGCAAGGCTTTCCCTGCACTCATACACTATACACACAACTTGTGGCTCTGAATTTCACCGCGTAAGCGTAAATCAAACAATAAGATACAGCTTAGAACACACCAAAACACACCAAGCAAACAGAAGTTACTTTTGCCCTCTTGGGAAGCAAAACAAAGAAATATGTACATTTAATTAGAAGCAATTGTGTGTGAAATGTTTTACATCCACTCAGCACTGCCACAGCCTCCCCAGCGTGTGTGGGTGAGCTCTGACAGGGCTGTGCTGCCACCCTCTGTCCTCAGCCCTCCCAAGTATCAGCAATTAATATTAGGGTGATACTAACTTCTCCTCAACCTGGGAATCCGGGAAGGTTAAAGTCTACATCATACAAGCAGCTGATGAGTTATCAGAGAATAAGAGAGAACTTGTTTCACTTCCCAAGCATTTTAAGGCTCGCTGAGCATCCTGTGCTATCCATAACACTGTGGTTACAGGACCATTTGGGAGGCCTGAGGTAAAAAGTCTTAGCTCAGAGGAAGAGCCTTGATGAAGTAGCTTGTGAGTACCTGCAGCTGCACTCAGCATGTCAAAAAAGGAGCAAAATCCAAAGTTAACCCCACACTCATAAGGACCCAACCAGTTCTGCTCTGGTGATTTTGTTTAGGTCCTTAAGGTCACCATGTCTCCTTTATTAGTCCACATTTACTCTGTGATAGCCTTTAGAAACAAATAAACTTAGGCATTGTTACATCTGTATGTTTCCTGGATTTCAGGGTGTGTTTATTCAGTATGACTCATGTTTGAATCAGGTGGAGAAAGGCGCTTTCCCTTGCACGTCCCAAAATGTCCCAAAGGACCACCACTTTTCAAGGCTTGTCACTGTAAAGACAGGCTCAGGATCTTCCCTGCCACACTGACAGGCACTGACTGGCCCTGGGTATTTTCTGCGAAATTGAGAGATAGGCTATTTTGTCCACAGTATCCTCTCCCAGACTGGCCTTTTTGAGGGATTTCAACTGCACGTTTGTCACTTTGTAAGGGAGAGTGGAGCTCTTAATGCAGATGGGGGACTGAAAAACAACACATGCCCTAAACCAAGAAGGAATGGGGCAATATCTTAACCAAGAGGAATGGCAAAGCAACTTCCACCTTCCTGCCTAGAGACTGCCTGGCTCCAAACCTTCAACTCAATGCCAAATAACTCTTCCAGTTCCATGTTTAAGCAGGTTTCTTCAAGAAATCAAGAACCTTGACGAGAAAGATCAGAATAATAAACTCTGAGTAGTAACTAAGGCAAATACACACCTTTCAAGCCCAGCTATATAAGAGCAAGAAAAAGAGCCCTCTGGCTGGTGACATGGGAGACCTGAGCAGAATATAAACAGCCCAACAGCCCCTCAGTCTGTTACTCACTTTTCCATAAGAACTGCCAGTGCTGCTTTTGAGGGATTCTGTCTGCTCTGAAGGAAGTGCATAAAGCAGATCATTAAGCTGAAAAGAAGGATAAATGCCAACAAGGCTTCCTCTTCTGTGTTCTTTTTCCAGAGGAAGGGGAAAATACAGTCTCTAACCTACAACAATGAGCTGGAGTCCAGAGAAAGCTGACTATTTCTTAATGGGTTGTCAAGCATTAACAATGTTCTACCACAGAGCAGCAAGCTTACATGAAGATGATTTTACATGGTGTTAGCAATGCCCTAATGCTTTGCAAAGCCTGACTTCAGGCACACTTGAAACCCTTAGGCAGAGCTTTGGAAACTACAGGGAAGAGGCGGGGGGAACCTAGATCTTCAGGGTGAGACACAGTCGTTCCAGGGTATGTAGTTATTTCTAGATGTCTTTGCAGTATCCTGCTTGCCTTCCAGTGTTTTGCTGTTTCTGCTCATTTTTAGATTGCCTCCCCCACAGCACTATTAGGCCCTGCAGTGTTTGGAAGTCATAAGTGCCCTTTTGCACTCATTAGGCTCTCAGCAGAAAGTGGCTGTAAGTGTAAAAATAAAGTCATGGTGTCAAAGTGTCTGGCAAGAAAAGAAAGCAGAAATTGTGGGAGGAATTCAAGGAAAACACAAGGACAGGGGAGACATCATAAATCGGCCGGGGTCACTACACAATTGCTAAAGCCAGCCTCCCATTAGCAGGCTGCTGAGCTCTGTTTGGGTGGGAAGTGGAAGGGAAGGAGAGAAAAGCAGACATTCCCCTTTCACAGCTACAGCTCCCAGTCATGCCAAGCAGAATGACAAAACCACTGTCATCTTACATTTAGGAAGGTCACTTTTGCGGGTGCTCGTGGCTTTATCACAAGCTGCAAGGGCCATACCAAGCAGCAGACAGGTGTGTGCACACATACACACACCCACGTACACAGGTAAAGGTGAGACAAAAAGACATTCTAGTTATACATGGACTTGTGAGGATAAAGACACGTTGTAAAAACTGTAATAGGTGTGACTCCACTTAGAGACCTTAAAATCACAGTCCTTAGAAAGCCCCATGAGGTATGAGTAATGGATGTGTTCACTTGCGTCCTCACTAGTACATAAAATTTTCTGCAGAAGGGAATCAACATTTTCACTTACACCAACGGCAGCCTCTCTCCTAGAGGCAAAAAAAAAAAAAAAAAAAGCCTTGTATAAAAATAGCCTGTATTCATTGACCCTAAGAAAGAAGAAAACATTGCTTTTCTCCTCCTGTTGCTCAACAGCAGTTTCAAAATAGCTCTTAGGAGACAAAAAAGAAGACAAAATCTTTCCAGGCCTTTTGACACAGAACAGCTCCTTCAGTTTTTCTCCTTGTGAATATATTGGTTTTCCAAATCAAACCATGAAGTACACCACCAGTATGAAGACAGTGTCTTGACTTTATACTCCTTCCCCTCTGGCTCCCAACACAAACCTGAAGCTCCACTGGTCTTATCAGTTATCTGCAACTGTTATCTCAATGCCATTTCTCTATCATGCTTATTATCTAATTCTTTCCAGTTCAACTCTCCTCCTTTTCAGCACCAAAATCCCTCCTGAAATTCCAGATGGCCTCTTCCTTAGTGAAATTTGTATCGGTCTGGCTTAACTGGTCTCAATTTTTTGTTCAATCACATCCTTATCCATAAATGTGCACAGCAGTGGTCATGACAGTTGAATACATTGCTCCCTGTGGGTCAAAAATCTGTTCTCAACCTTCTATCTTCCATGAACATATTGAAAAAAGGAAATAAAAATTCACACATCCATGCAAAATTATTTTTACTTTGAGCTTTGACAACATCTGTAGCAATGAGGCCTCCATCTTCACTGAATACTGTGTGAAAGACTACTATCTCCTCTGCTCTAGTGTGGCAGCCCAGAATATCCCTCTGACTGTCCAGAGGCATCTGGAGCCTTGCCAGACAGTTNTTACTCCTGATGAGGGGGACAAAAAGGCACATGAGTAGCAGTTCACTACAGGAAATACGTGTGCAACCCACAGATGCTGAAATAAAAAGGACGTTACTCTTTCCCACCAACTTTGGCATGAGAGCTCAGCATTATTTAAAGGGCCAACCAAGCACCCCAACTGCTCAAATATAGTAAGGTGAGTGTCTCCCTCCCTCCCAATCTGCCATCTCATTTTTTTGCTGTTGGTAGGAGGCAAGCTGTCAGTGGCTGTAGTTTCTAAGGCCGCACCTTCATTTTCTTCCAGCAGTCAGAGTTAGCTGGCGGGGAAGGTGACAGCCTGACAGCCTTCTGTTAGTACTAAGGCATTGTCTAATGCTCCTGCTATCAGAGGTAATTTCACAGAGAAGCCTAGAGATAATTTTTCAATTTGCTGTCTAGTAAATCAATTGGAGCTCAGTGATCAAGACAATGGCTGTAAAATGCAACGTGTGCAGTGTGTAAGTGGAGTGAAGGTTTCACACTGCAAATCTGAATCAGAGCAGAGTAATAGTATGTTCCCTTAAGCACATGGAAACCCCATGAGGGCCTCTGAATGTGAATGGGTAGAAGCAAATTACAACTGCTGATACTCTTAAAGATTCTTCTTGTTTCTGGTGAAACTCCCACTGAAATTGGTGTAGACAGGCTCCAGTAAAAAAGTGAGCTGTGAAAAGGCATAGTTGACATCAGACCCTTCTAATAGAAGGGCTGAAGGAAAATTTAGGGCTGTTGTAAATTGGGCAACAATTCACAGACATAACTGTTGCTCTTCTCTTAAAAGACCTTTGATTCAAACACAGCATCCTAAAGGTAGCTATGTCATTGCCATGTCAGTAATTCTTATGTGAATAGTTTGGAACAAGGTTCTGTCTGGATTTTTTGAAGGAGGAAAACTACAGGAAATATAGCAGAAAAAGAAATAAAATCTAGGTACCTGATACTGTGACCCTAAAGTGTAACAAAAACTTTGTGCGAAGTCTTCTGTGGTAGAAAGGGATTTCAGTTATAAGCAAAGCAAGTCCTTCCTGTTTCCTCTGCTTCACAAGAAATCAGCTTTTCTCTCAGATTAGTCAAACTTCTAAGAGAGCATCTGCAAGGCCCCAAAGTTTGACTGACAAAAAGAAGGTTTCAATTTCACACAAAACTAGAAGGAAGGTTCTACACACTGCCCTTCTAGAGATAGAGAGTCCCCTTGTGTGCCACCACTGTCAACTCATTAATCTTTTGTATTTCTAAGTTTATGTTCAAAAGATATACAACCAAAAAGTTTGAAGATGTCATAAAAAATTTACTTTACTCTGAATTACATGAGTAGGCTGGTAATCACATGTCTTTCTAAAGTAGAGGGATGAAAAAAGATAAAAAAGGAATAGATAACCAATTTCCATACTAATCTCAGGGTGAAGGTAACTGAAAAGAGTTACGCTAGTAAATATAACTTCTCCTAGAGGCAAAGGCCATATCATATAGAAAAGGAAAAAAAGGAAAAACCCCACAGTTTCTTTTCCCAGTTTACACACTTATGCTCCTCAGGGTTGGGTAAAGCAACTCCTCACTAAAAAGGGAACAAAATTCCAACAGGCTATACCATGTTCATATGTTCAAAAGGAACTTTAAATCCTGAGCAGTTAAAACATACCAGAAAAGGAACAGCAGCAGAAACAAGCTAGTTTGTTGCCTGCCTAGAAGTTGGCGTCAGTCTATCTTGTATGGACCCTATAACAGATGGTCTCTGTCTCAAACAAGTTAGAGCCTGCTCAGGGAAGACAGAAATCCCAACAGAAAGAAAAGAAAAAAGTATTTAATTTGCCCACAGTAACTCAGGAAGGCTACAGCCACGTGACAAGTTCTCTGACCAGTGCTTTACCCACAAGCCTATCCTTCTTTCTAGACCCTAAGGAGGTTAAACATCTAAAGAGGGCTTAAATATTTTTTTTTCCTGCTGCTGAAATGAAGCCGAATAACTATCTGTGATTTCTTGTGGAATAGTGTAAAAATTAGCAAATGAGGATAGATGAAGGTAATACTACAGTTTATACGTGCCTTATTTTGCCCATGAACATTTGAAATTTTTAAAAAAGAATTAGAAAATTAGATGTTTCACAGTTTTGGACATATGCACCATTTTTAGAGGCAATAATTTAAATTCATTGTCAGAATAAGTGTACTTGCACTTCACCCACCTAGTTTATCTGTCTGGGAGAACTGCTTTTGCATAACAAGCACTGCCTACTTTGTTATCAAACACTTAATAGAACTGGCACTGCAGGCTGCTAAAGTCCAGTTCATGAACACACAAGTTCCAGAAAGATAGTTTGGAGACTCTTCTAATTTTATTAGTACACTGATTTATAGAACAGTTTTTAAAAACCAGATCTCTATTCTAAGAGAAATTAGGAACACTCAATTTGCTCTCACCTATTCAATTTCTGGAGCTATCTCAGTACTGGATATTCACATCAGATACATAAACCTGAAAAATAGGTATGCATCCAATTTAAACATTTTGATGTTTAATGTTTGATGTCAACTATTTCCAAACAAGCATGTGGCCAGATATCCCTCTATTTCTTAAGACATATGCCCAAATATACTTGTCTTTGGCAAGTTATCAATGGCAAAAGGTTTCAGCAAATTAAGGAAAGTGTTTCAAGGCCCACAAAGTTCGTTTCATGCATCCCCCAAGACTTCTGTTTTCTCACAGTCATCGCCTGCTCCATGAGAAATGCCACTTCAGGGACTTGTGTGAGAGAACAGACATGGTAGACTCAAGCTGGGAATTATAAGTAGCACCTAAAAGGCTCCCAACCACTAAAAAACAGCAAGACTATGTGGGACCGCAATTTAGACCAGTGCATGAGACATTGCCATGGTTTAACCACAGCCAGCAGCAACTCAGCCCCATACATCCGCTCACTCCCACTTGGTGGGGGACAGAGTAGGCAGAGTAAAAGTGAGAAAATTCTTGGGTGGAGATAAAGGCAGTGTAATTGTTAAAGGAAAAGCCTCGAACACAATCAAAGCCAGACAAGGAACTCATTCACCACTTCCCATGGGCAGGCAGGTGTTCAGCCATCCCCAGGAAAGGATGGCTCCATCACACTAACAGTGACTTGGGAAGACAAACACAATCACTCTGAACAACCCCTCTTCCTCTTTCTTTCCCCAGCTTTATATGCTGCATATGATGTCCTGTATGTGGGAGCCAGTAAATATCCCAATCAGGGAATGAGAGGGTCCCCTAAAGGGACAGACCCCGAGAGAGCTGCCCAGGTTAAAGTGACTAAAAAGGCCTCCCCCAGAATGCCCTGTTCTGTAATGGAAATGTACCCCAGCTCTGCTTCCACAGTCCGCCTCCCCGTCCCCTTACACTTTATCTGCTCCTTTTTTAGAAAGTTCTCCCTCTCCCACTCTCCCATTGGACCTTGTTGCTCACCACTCCCTCAGATTTTCCCATTGGCTCCTGTACCCTAGTCCTGCCTGTGTACCGCCCCTGCCCCGATGCTTTCCCCACCTCCACATATAACCTGGAACTCTCCATTGTTCAGGGTCTTTGGTAACTGGTGCCCTTTATCCATGGGGCTCAAATAAACCTATGCCGTGGAATTCCACAGAAAGACCCTTCCTGCCTTTGCTGTCAACCTGTCGAGAAGCTATCTGGAGCGTGTGTGTGTGTGTGTCTGTGTGAGTGCAGTGGCTGCTGAGTGACTTTCTCTTGGAGTCAGTTCGGGAGGTCGTGGCACCCCACCAGAACACCCCCCAGACCCAACACTACAGTATGGAAAAATCCCTTAAGTTTGTCAGCACCAACTGTCCTGGCTGTGTCCCCTCCCAACTCCTTGTGCACCTCTAACCTGTTTGCTGACAGGGCAGTGTGAGAGGCAGAAAAGGCCTTGATACCGTGCAACCACTGCTCAGCAGAAACTAAAACATCCCTGAATTATCAACACTGTTTCCCGCACAATACCAAAACACAGCACCAGGCCAGCTACTATGAGGAAAATTAACTCTATCCCACTGAAACCCAGCACAGACATCATGAGTCAGTGGGGGTTTTCTAGTGTTCCAGTATTTTCTCTCCAAGCCAGTCTAACCTATGCTTGCTCACATATCATACTAAAAAACCTGAGGTCAGAGCTTCTCTCTTCAGTGGAGATACAAACCTTAGTCTCTTACATCACCAGGGAGGTCTCCCTGTTCCTTCAGCTTAATTCTCTCATTTTCTAACTTTATATGGACTAAGCAATTATTTTTTTCTACTGTCCAGCATTACAAGACAAAAAAAACCCCCCAAACATGTAACAAAAAAAAAAAAGGGGGGGGGAGGGGAAAGAGGGCGGGGAGCAGGAAGGGAAGAAAGAGAATCACTTTATTTATACAAATCCATAAATCCTGAAAACAGAGCAGTCATCTGGTGCGAAATTTCACAGTATTTACAAAATTCCTCTGGCAGATTTTCTATACCACTGAGTAAAGACTTGACCATTGCCCAATTCACTGCAATGAATGCAGTTTGCTTTTGCCATGCTCTGAGAGAGACAAGCCAGAGTTTTTCTGAGAGTGTGTGACTGTGAGTTACATGTGGAATTCAGTACCTATTTGTCTTAGTTACCTATTTATTTTTGGCAGTTCTAGATACCTTGCTTCTCTGATTCCACTGGTGCCCAACAATCACTTTCTTAAGCACCATGCATCACCTGAAAGGCCTAGGAACCTAGGTCCAAGTCAAATATTCCCTTTTTTTTTTTTTTTTTTTGCCAGAAGGTCACCAGTGCAACAGCAGCTTCTGGACCTGTTGGATTATTTCAGGCAGTCTTATTAGCATACCAACAACAATCTGAGAGTTTACCAAGAGGGGTTTTTTTTTTCACTCCTGGAGAATAACTGAAACCAGGTAAGTTAGAAAACTAAGCTGGAACACCACACACAGAAGATCCTGTTAAAAATTAATCCTTATAAGGCACAGTGACTGACCTGTGCAGTATCCATGCAGCAGTTCTAGACTTTTGGGTAGGTTACATTTCACCCTGGAGGAGTTATTAACATTTTATCGGACCATGTGCCAAGTTCTAACAGAAAAATGAAAATAAAATGTTTTCCTCTCCGGCAGGTCAGAAAGTATCACTACTTCTTCACTCTATATTTTAAACAGAACTTGAAGCAGTTCCACATTTATAAAAACAATTCAGGTTATTTCCCATTTTGCCTGATTAAGGCAAGAACCTCTATAACAAGAATTTTTCGGGCACTTTTGCAACTTCCATGCAGTAAATTAATAGTCTTCACACTGAAGACCAAGTTCTCTTCTCTGCCAAGATCCCTTTCAGGCAATAATTTGGACTTTAGGGGCATTAATAACCTCTCTGCTTTCTGCAGAATTTCCACAGATCACTGAAGATTATCTCCTTCACCGACAGAAGAGCAGGAGCAAGTTTGATGATTAAAATTGAAAGATTCCATTTTAATGCAAGAGAAATTATAGCAAACAGTGTCTCAGAAAATAGATATGTTATAGTCAAAGAGATCTCCTAAGAGAAAGACTGATAAAAAAGACATAAATTCTGAGAAATATTTTCATCTTTCTTTTTAGTTTTTTAAAGAGAGAGGAATTTAAGATTAAAGTCATTCAGCACTGCCCTCCTCACCCCAGAAGAGGGCAAGACCACAAAACAAAGCACAACACTGAATAAGCTGGACAAGTTCCTAGGCAGCAGCACCCGCAAAACCTCCTTTAGCAGGTTTCAAAGTTAGGATAGATGAAAAATCGCAGCAACACAGAGTCGAGTCACAGCTTTGTATATGGAATGTTCAAGGAGGGTAAACACACGGAGCAAGCAGGGAAACCTTCTCCCTTGGTACCCATATTATTCTAAGAACTGTTTACTTGGAATACTTGATGCCTGGAAAAGCAGTAGCCATGAACCATCATTTCTCCATAGATGAGACTGAAAACTTCTGCCAGTGCCACACCAGAAGTGAGATTTGCCATTCACAGTATGCTTGCTTATCCATATAACTCATGGGTCTTTCCACAGGCTTCCTGTATCAAGCTTTCTATCCTACGTTGAATCACGGAATACCGAACTTTTAAACTGATCAATATAATCACAGCCTGAAAATCCAGTGATTTCAGCCTCATCCTCCATCTTACCCCTTGAGGCAATTTGTCAGAGTCAGGTGCACAAATATGAATAAATTATAAATCCTTGTTTCACACAAGTGCCCTAATCACCAGTGTAGGACGATGTCTGTAAGAAAAGACTCAGTCCATTGTTCCTGGTCAAGTCACTCAGCATAAAATAGGTGGAAATCAAGATTAAATGAGCCAGAAGAAGAGCATAAAAGACTGCAACTCTACTTTGACTGTAAGCTACAGTTCCAGTCTATTGGCGGAAAGGATTCATTCTCTTCACCTTCTCCATTAATTGTTTATTTTCAGTACAGAAGATCCTCAAAGCAAAGACCAGAGCTTAGAGCATCACCTTGCAACTGAGTGACCTCATCACTACACACATTAGCAACAGTTGTAAGAGTTTGTTATTTCAGTCAGCTTCAGCTTGTCTCCTCCTATTTTCTAGAAGAGATGATGGCTACCTCTACACAGAAAGCTAAATAATGCCAGAGCCTATTCTCTAGGATAGCAGCTGTTTCAGACCAGCCACACCTACAGCAAAAGATTACAGCCAAAATTTGTAAACCTATACATTTCTAGCTGAACCTGTTTATATTATAGCCCTTTAGTCACAGACTGTTGGACAAATCTCAGACTAAGTGGGCTGAGCCACCCTTGGACTTCTCTGAAAAGCTGAGGAAGCGAGAGTGTCTCACTGAAGCTCATGACTCAACAGGAAGGACCACGAATGGGTTATACTAAAATCCATGTAACAGACAATAGAGCTGTTACTGAGATACCCCATTGGCAATATTTGAATAGTTTATTTTCTATAAATCTAATCTTAATCATCCTAATAATCACTGTGTCCTACTTCTTGTGCCTGGCCAAGAACCTTCTCTCAGCTACTCTGCTACTGCTGGTATAGGCACAATTTATGATTCCTGATCACTCATTTCTCTGCCAGTCATATATGCAGCAATACAGAGCAGTGTAGCAGACTGAGCTGCTGGAAGACTGAATTTTGGAAAGGTGCTGACATTGCAAAGGTTCTTCACTAACTCATTTCTGGTATCCATGTCTCTTTTTGGAGTGATTAGGAGAAATACACCTGGTTTGTCTACTATCATCAACATAATTACTTAGTTTTGCTTTGCATCTCCTTGGTGCTTTTTTTTTTCCTGGTCAGTTAGCTGTTCTGAGCCTACTGATACAAGAAAAATAGTAAAGCAAAACATTAAATATATAGATGTGCTTCTAGGGAAACAAGTGAAGAAGGCAGGGCAGGCTCTGAAAATAGGATTCCCTGATGCCTGTAACTAAATATTTTAAAACCCTCACTGCATGACAGCTCATCAAAGGGGGTTCAGGAGCAGTGTCTCAGGTGGCACACTTTCAACCCACATGTCATTTGCTATTTTGCATCACTCCTTACAACTGGGCTTCACCATCAAAAGGCAAATGTCTGAGAGCAGACTGATTTGGTGGAATTCATCCTCAATCCAAGAATCTAGCATGCACACTCTCTACCACAATGATTTCCCCTCTCCGCACTCTTCCACACTCCTCTACCCACAAGGAAACAGCTGGCCAAGGATCATAGGAACAAACCTCTGCATCAATATCCCATAGGGAGCACAAACCTTGCAGCAGTGTGTGCATGTTCTTGTAGTCATCACCAATTCTTACCAACACCAGTGAGGCACATTTGGACTTTCTACAGTGGTGCTATTTAGCTTCGATTTCGAGCCAAGGGGAAAAAAAAAAAAAGAAAAAAAGAGGAAAACAAGAATAGGAAGTCCAATTTATCTTTAAAGCTTCTACCTCAGAGAGCTGTTTTCAATTTTCTCAGGTTGTTCACCCCCTCAATTAGCTTTCACAAATTCCCACCACCAATCTTTTAGAAGGAGGAAGGATTTGATTTTGATGAAGATGAAAACAATTTTTAAAAAAATAAAGTCAGGGTACAGACAAAATGGTTGGATGCTACCTCATCCTTAACCAAAAGAGAGAGAGAGCCTCTTTATAAAACAAAGCAGTCAGCCTCCATGTTTTTATAACCTGTTTTGGCACTTCTGAAGTACACCCTCTCTGCAAGGTGCCAGCTCACTGCAGCCACTTCCCCATCGATCTGTCTGCCGCATCTCTGGAAAGGTCAAGTAGGATGAGGGCCTTTTCCAGTGCTCTTTCAAATCACTTCATTCCTTTCCAGAAAGGGCGAAAGCTCTCAGGTGACACACTAATTAATTCAGTCTTTTCAGCTGTGAAGAACTGTGACATTTATAATTTATTCTGAAAGAAAAATAAATATAATATAATCCTACTGAAGACATCACCACATCCCTCACCAAAATCTTATCTTACACTGTTTCGTTCAGACAACACAGCAAATGTGTCAGGTTTACACTTTGTACATACTTGTATTTTATGCTTGCCTCTTTAAAGGTGGCTTCAGTGCTACCACATACAAATAACGTGCATTTATATGAAATAAAATAAGTTACAGTATTTCACAACAGTGTCTACAAACTCTGAAGCAGAGCCATTGCAAACTAATACTTCAGGACTACTGTTGTAGTAATTTCCAAAAAGCAAGGGTTTTGATTTCTGATGCTTCAGAAACAGCACGGTTACATATTTCAGTCAGCCATGGTGTAAGCTGAGGGGTTTTTATATTAAAAAAAAATATTTCTGTGTTCAGAAGAAAACTGAAATTTTCCTTCAGGAAATGTGAAGGTGATCCTTGTAAACAAGAGATGTATATAAGAACATGAGCACTGCAGAGCAGTGAAATTTAGGGAAACTTTAAAAGCACTAAATATTTAGAATAACTTCTGATAGATGCCCAGAGCTAAGACTAAATGAAAACAAGCCAAATACAGATTATTTTTTGTTGCGTTCAAAACTGCTTTTGCTTTCCTTAGATGCACTCAACAGGTCTCACTATCCTCCTGGCAGGACAGGACCCTTGTAATGGCTCTAAGTGGACAAGGCTGAGTGAACTATTAAACAGATCTGGTTCAGATGGAGTCTGTCCTTCACACAAAGGGATTCCTGTACACAGTCTGCCTCTGCCAACACCAGCAAGCAGAGCAATTCTTCAGGAACCTTACCCCTGGGCCAAGGCTGAACAGAACCACTTAACATGCAGCTCCTCAGAGTGGAGGGCCATGACAGCTGTATGGATGCTGGTGCAGGCAGCTCTTGAGTCTAAGTCTCCTTGGTAATAAATATCTCTTACACTTTCAGTGGCTCAGGATGTCCTAGATCCTTTGGAGAAATAACAACCCTTTAATACTAATGACATTTAAAAATCAGAGTGATTTACTGTAGCTTTTCATCAAACTGCTCTGCTTATATTTCTAGACGACTGTGTCCTTTCCAGTCTTATGTTTCAAAGTCATCAACTCTTGTCCTTTGCTGTCCCCACAGCCGTATCAAATAATTTATTTTAACAGCAGATCAAGCATCAGCCAAGGCCCTATTCTTCTTGAAAGTTGTTTCAGAACTTGGATGCTGTGGTGGTTTGTAACTTTCTTCAGTGTTTACTAATCTTACACCAAGCAGTTCTGAGCCCAACCTCTTATCCTGTAGCTTAAACAGGCTTTCTTCTATCATAAAGATTACCACTTTGATGTACTTCACATTGTTAAACATTTTGGTTTTCAGTCTAATCTTCCTAAACTAAGACAAGTCCTTTCAAGAATAGCTCTCCAATCCCTAAATGCCTGATTAATTTATTTGGGTTTGAATTCATATTTCCTGATAATGGCCACTGGAAGTGCCTGTCTGTCATCCTAGAACCATATCTGCCTTTCCCATGACTATATCAGTGCTGGTGGCCTAGTTGGGTGACAATCAGCTAATACATCCTCATTTGATCAGTTTCATCCCTTAAAAGTTCTTATTCTTTCCAGCTTTTTACACAGCAATGCACAAAACAGTTTCACTGCTATAACGACGGTTTTAATTTTTTCTGATATATACGTTAATCTTCCTACACTAGGCAGTATTTCCCAAATTTTCTCAGAATTCTACAGTTGGAATAAGTGAAAACACTTTTAAGAGTCCCAAAAATCCATGCTTGCAAAAATACACGGATAACATCTTTTCATTCATAAATTTTGCCTTGGGAAAGGATCTTTCAAAGAATTGTAGAATAATTTAATTTAAAAGGGATATCTAAACATCGTTTGATCCCACCTCTCACTCAGAGCAGGGTCAACTTTGGACATTAGACCTGAGGACCCAGGCTCATCTCCAGCAGAATTCTCACCTTCTTCAAGGGTGGAATTTTATCTCCAGACAACTTGATTTGACACTGCTCACTTTGGAAAAAACACTTAATAACATCTAACTAGAATTTCTTTTGTTGCAGTACGTGTCCTTCACCTACCCTCCTACCACTGCGCACTTCTATGTGTGGTCTGCCTTCCACTAGTTCCACTATTTTCTACTAATTTGAGTTTTCTCATGTAATTATTTACACCCTAGAATTGTATCAAGTGATACAGTCAAGTGGAGGACTAATCAAAAACAGCCTGTCAGCCTGACACAATGTACTGTTAGTAAACACATACATCACATTTCATCTCATTTTCTATTTTTGTGCAAGTTCACACATATTCTTACTTCAAAGTTGGTTATAAAGGCTTCTATATGTTGGCAGTCAAACAGGCGTGTAGCAATATGGATTACATTTCTTTGATTAAGAGCATATGTACTATTTTCCTATTATTTTAGGACAGCATCTAAGCTTATTAAATCAGATTAACTTCTTTTTCCAAACATTCTCATAGAAGATTTTGATTTTAGCATCATTTAACTGTGTTCTAACTGCACTTTATTGCATTACTTAACTAAAAACTACGGCAAATTGCTCTCTCTGTTCTGCCCATTTCTACTGCACAGCACCAGTACATCACCCCTCCTTCTCTTTATTTACTGTGCCTTCAAACACACCATCTACAGCAACTTTTGTCCAACTGTCAGTCCACTTAATAGGCCACATTAGTTATTTACACTTTAGGTTTAATTACTTTTACCTAGTTCAGCTCTTCCCCTTCTTTTTACTCATCAGGTCCTGCAGCTATTGCCAAAGATAAAATACCTCCAGATGCCTCAGCTGCAAAGGCTCCACCTTTACATCAGCACCCGTCTCTCAAATAGTGTGTGAATTATCACCAAACCATGAAAAAACCCACAGGGATAAAATAGTGTACCCTCAGAAAGGTAATTACCTCTTCAGCAAGAACAAATTTCATCTACACATCCTTATTTACTGCTTTCTATTCCTCAGTCATCTCAGTAATTGCCAGCTATTTGGCTTTCTAAAGCTTTTCCCTCAGCTGGCTCTGCCCCATTTACCCTCAGCATCTAGCTCATCAGCAAAGGTAGGGAGTCCCATCAAGTCAGCTGCAAGGTTATTAGTTTATTCATAACACATAACTCCCAAAAGGGAGCTAAATCTTTATGAAACCCACCGTCACACAACAAACCATCAGATTTTCTTTTTCCAGAAGCAAAGCAGGGGACAGGGGACCAAGAAAAAGGAGGATACAACATCCTAATCGTGAGCCTGCTGCTGTATGGCGGTACCTGTCAGGCATCCCTACACTTGACCATCACAGCTGGAGCAGGACAACAAAGAAAACACCCTGTGCTGATTACACGGCAAGGGTCAGGAATGCTAAGGATGCTATCCCTGCCAATGCAGAGTGTAACCAGAGAGATGGACCGAGTGTCCTGCTTTTGCCACTTGGGCACTCAGTCCGCGCCTGCAGGCATCAATGGTACCCACCACTTCACAGCATTATTCCTGTAATTCTTGTTGATGCGTCTCTGCACAATTATGCCCATCAGTGTTCCACACAAATATGTGTTCCACAGCCAGGCTAATGCTTCCAAAAGCTGGTGGACATGGTGACCCTGCACTGCAGAGTATTCCATCGCCTGCAGCTCATGTGCAGGAGGTGCACTGGCTCCAAGGGGTGTTAGACTAGGTGAGCACGTGCCGCAGAGCTACATGCCCAAGAAATGCTGCCAGTTACCCCATCACACAGTCAGAGCTGCAGTTCCAGAGAGCTGCCACTTCCCAAGAGGCCTGGGCTACATGTAGAGTGTTCAGACTTCATGTGGACACAGTTTCTGGTGACTTTCTACCAGCTTCGTGGCCCCTGAAAACATGGGACTGCAAGACTGAATCAGTACATTTTGGTTCTCTTGCTTTTTTGAAATCCCCTTGTTCCCTAGCTCCATGAAAAAGCCTATTTATATTCCCAAGGATGTTAAACCAAGTGCCTTGACTCTCAATACCAAAGTCTCACCATTACTTATATTACAGGATTTCACAGTTGTTCCAACATTCTCCAATACTGTTCCCAACTCCTACTTCTAACTGTTTACTCAAACTTAAGGTTTTCTCCCCAGACCACTGGGACAATTTTAAGAGCTCATGCTACTTTTCCCTCCTAATCTTGGAACTTAGATGATGCTTAAGGAGTTGTTATTTCCCTCCCCTCCTCCCTTCTTTGCCTTGGTTAAATGTTGGAGGAATGGGAGCAACCTCACCTCTTTCTGAAAGGAGCTGGTAATACTTTATTCCTTATTTCTCTCTCTTGTCATGTACATTGTCCACTGCAGCTGATCACAAAAGAAGTAAAGGAGAGTTTTTCTATATTTATGTGAAATAAGAGTTACTGACCTCTCCTTAAGGCAGGAATTTTTCCCTATTCAACAGTCAGAACACATTGCCAAAACCTAAAGCTTAAATCTAAGTGAAGCTGAAGCTCTAAAACACATATACTGAGCTTATGGCAGATACCTTGATATGGCAGATATCTTGAACCAAGTTACAAACTAAACCTCTATGGTCTCTCAAACAGTTTGTAAATTAAACTTTGCAGTACATAACTAGAAGAAACAGCATCAGTTTCAGTCACTAAGAAGTGTAATATAGAATGTAAGGTATTGCCTCCTGGGGTTTTTTTATTGATAGGTTGTTGCAGGGCACTCTGAAGTATATCAGTAACTCAAAAAATAGGCAAGCTAAAGTTACTTTCACTATTTGTTTTGGTTATACTCTTCACTAATACAATCTGGCAAAAATGTTTTGCACCATCCTTTTTTTTAAAGATACAATCTGAACGCATTACAATAAAAACTTTGATTTATTAGTGTAGTTTTACAGAAGATTATTTCTATATCTATGAATTCTGAATGTCCTCATCAATAGACAAATTACATAATATGTAGTAAGAGTTTTTAAGGGACACTAAGTCAAAAACCTTAAAATATTTTCATCAACAGAATCATCAACTTTGCAATACATTTGTCACCTGGGTGTTACTGATTTTCTAGTGAAAAATTGACACCTAAAGTTAAACACTAGAAAGAAGAGAAGTGATATGCTTGAAGTCCAGCAGTAGATAATAGGATAGCCCAGACCCGATCCCATGAATCCCAGATGCTGAATAAGAAACCTGGACACTTCTGCACATCTGAGGATTGCAGGGTGTGAAATCTTCCCATGAGCAGGAAGTGGAGGAAATAAATGCAAACAAGGTGAAGTCCATTTCCCTAGAGAACAGAAATACTCCCAGATTCCCTGAAATGCCTTACTACAAAGTCTCAACCATACAGACAATTTGTTGAAACTGGATTGACAGTGGTTACAATCTCTGACCTAGATCTCAGCACAGAAATGGTTTTTTATTATGTGAACTTTAGGATTGCTCTGTTAAGCATTCTTTGGAAAAGATACGCTGGCAAAATTTAAGCACTCATGTTTCATCTACTCGCCATCTGCATAAGTAACAATCTCCATTTGTCAGAAGAGATTAAGACATTGCTTTTGTGTGACTGCAAAGACAAGCTGGCAGTTCACTCCATGATTTAACTATAGTAATTTGATGTACTTCATGCTGATCACTGTTATATTGTACTTTATTATATTTGTTGATACTTTAAGTACTGCAAATTGGGCAAAAGAACATAAACTATAATAGGCAAAAGGCACACTATCATTTGAATCATCATTTATATCTCTCAGTTGAGTGAAGTGTTTATGAAACACTTAAAATCTAGGGCTAGATCTTTTGTTTCTACAAATCCATGCTGCTCCATTGGCTTCAAGGAGATACAATGATTTATGGTCCCTGAGGATCAGGCATAATACTACTTAATTTTGCTATGGTTTGTAGAGATAGGAAAATCAGAAGAGATTGTCTTATTGCATCCTTATGAGTACAGAGATTTTTAGCTGGTAAATGTGCTGTAATAGAGGAGTTAGAACCAATACCTGTGAAATGGGATGCAGTTCCTTTAGTGGAGTGCAGGAAGGACTTTTAAATATTATAGAAATTAATATTTTGCTTTCTTATGCAGAGAGTCAAAAATAATTTCTTATACTAAGGCCTCAGTAAAGTTGCTTGACTAGATTAATTTGAAAAAAAAATACAAAACTGTTCATGCCACAACAATTTAATACATCTACTCACTCTCCTTGTGCCATTCCCGTTCTTTTATGTAACCATTTACATGCTTCTGTAATTATTTGCAGGATGTGTGAAGAACTGCATGAATTACTTTCCTACTATTTTATATGCATTATTTACCAAATCATTAAATATTTAGAAACATGCGGTCATGTTAGGATTTTTTTAGGGGTTTTTGTTGGTTTATGGTTGGTTGGTTTGTTTTTTGGGGGTAGTTTGTTTCAGTTTTTTTAGTTATCCCAAACATCTAAATTTTTCAGGATATTTTGGTGCCTAGAATGATTTCAGTACTGTAGAGGTAAATTTTATTGAAGTTACTTTTCTTATTTTAAGTTACTTTAAAGTTACTTATTTAAGTTACTTTTCTTATCTACACAGCAAGCTTTAATGCCTTTCTCTTCTATGCTAGGATCCACCATATATCTCAATGAGAAAATCCCATGCAGTAGTGTGGGAAGAGATATCTTACATCAGCAGCTGTCTTTCTTTTAGAGATGAGACAAGGAGGTAGTCCAGTTCAGAAAATGTAGATGGTCAACTCTCACTTCCAAACCAGTCAAGTTCTGTGTTAAAGCTGAAAAGTTTCTGAAAAGTTCTCTCTCAAAGTTTAAACAGTGGGATTGTGTCTAGAGTGTGTATAGACTGGAAACTGAACAAATTGACCAAAAGGAGAGCTGAAGAGATGACTACAAGAGTTTACTATCTATCCAGATTGTCAGTGAACTTTACAGCCAGGAGGAGTTAAAAAAATTTAACTTCTCCTTCCTTCTGCCGGAGCAGGAACTCAGTAGTCAAAACAGAATGATAGGTCATCATTGTATGTTTTGTTGCTTGCTGAGATTTTGAAGGTCTTTGAAGACAGGGAAGATTCACTCATGTAAACTGGTATTAATATTAGGTTTCAACTGCAGATGGCAGCAAACCCCCAAATATATCTGTAGCCTCACCCGGGTAATCCTTGATCCACCTACAGAGAAGAAAAAAACATTTTCTAGCATATTAGAAATAAACAAAACTATTTTAAAAGAAGAGCACATTTGCTAAATTAGATGGCACAGCTCACAGAAACATGCAGAATTTTTTAGAAACATCCAAATGTCAGAGGATGATGAGAGGTGACAGTTCTCCCAGTGAAGGTGCCAATCACTTGCATAAAGTCACAGAAAAAATGACAGAGAGCATGGGCTGTAGATTCTCCCTGCCTTCTGCCAGGCCCTCTAGCAGTCCCTGCAGCTCTGCAGTCAGCAGCAAGAGGAAGAAAGTCTGGTAGAACAGGACATTTATGTGTCCTTGCCTCATTATTTAATTCAAAACAATTGGAGGGCATCTGCTGAGGACACTGTTATTGAGATAAGTAATAATCAAAATGGAGCCAGCAACATTTCCGGCCAGAAGATTGGCCTCAACATCTGTACACTGGGAGCAGACCAAGGGGAGACAATCCACATCTGGCTTCACAGGAGAAACAGATGGTCTGACAGAGTGCATGGACCACAGCGAGGGATGGGCTTGTACAGAAGTCACTGAGCTGGAGAGGTGCTACATGCACCACTGGCAGGACCCTTGGAACAGAGCAGGAGGATGATCTGAATGTATCTAAACCCAGCAGCTTAGTGGGTGCATTAGTGGAACGGTGATCTTGAAGAAAAAGGAGAAGTTTCACCCCAGGATACAGCTTAAATGGTGCTTTCCTAGAGTGTATCTGAGTGTACATATGTCTTCCCTTCATGGCCTTGGGCTATGAGGACATGCTTGTCTCATCGGTTCAACATCTGCCTTTTTGTTTCCGTACTTTTCTGAGACAACTTACAGTAGTAGAGATGCAACATTCAGTACATCACTGAAACAAAGGAGCAGTGAGACAATGTAGCTGTAAACACTAATCAAATCAGGTCTCGTATTTTAACCCACATGAGGGGAATTTAAGACTCATTTTTATTATCCTCTCATACAGGGGGAGCCCTGAGTTCATGCATCACTGAAAGGCAGGCCAACAACTTCTTTTTGTCCATGCTGTTGAATATTGTTTTTTCGTATTCAGACAGGCCCATACAGATTTAAGACATATATTCACTCTCTCCTAAACCATTAGGTACTAGTTATAGGTAACTGTTAGCAAAGTTAATTGTTGTAGGTTATTTGATCACCTTTCTTTATTGTCTTTTCCATTCCCTTTTACCTCAGCTCCTTCCTTTCCCTCTTATGTACACACCTATAATTTTCCCTAGCACAGTGGGTATTTCTATTTAAACTTCCTTTAGGTTTATTTCCTTTCCTTTTCTTTCTTGATGGCCAGGAGACCACAGGAGCCTTAATGTGCCTTACCCATGATGCAAAGCATTATCAAAATGCAATTTGTGCATTGAAAATCCAGTTTGATTTCAGAAATCATATAACAGAGCTTTAAACCCATCAGCTGAGAAACAGGCCTATAGGCTGGTTCTCAGCACTTATGCACGGTTTTTTCCTCAGCACCAAATATATCCTGTTAAGTATAAGAAGATAACAGGTGGAAAAAAATATTGAAGTCAATCCCAGAATTGCTGCTGAAGTTAGTGCAGTCAGGATTTCATACTAAATCTAAAACCCAGCGACTCTGACAATTGGTGCAACAGCTTATTTTTTTTCTTCCCAAATGAAAACAAAGCATGCTGGTAGAAACTCAGCGGGACTTTGGAGTTGCTGTTTCCCAAATAAACTTTCTGCCTTTAATCCACTTTTTCTTGGTATCTTGCCTCAGCGTGACTCCTGAGGATAGAGTCCAGCAGGAACTGAGACTTGGGAGCTCTGTCTGACCACATCAGTGCTGCTTCTGTAACAGGAGGAGGGTGAAAGACGAGAGCAGCCACATCTTTTGGATGGCTATTAAGAGTGATGGGAAGAACAATTCAAGAAGGTTTCCTTTGGAAATGTCAGGGTCCTGTAGGAACCCATAGGCTATAATGGACCTTAGGTCTTCCTCCACTCCCGCCCATGGGCCCAGGAGCCCCATTTCAGCTCGGCATGGGGGCTGGCAATCCCTGCCTGGGTGTTGCAGAAGCAGTGCCAATCTCCCACCTCTCTCTCTGGCTCTGCCACCTGCATGCCCATGGACCTATTTCCTCCTGGATGGACTCTGTGGTCATATGTTGCAGCTTGTTTCCAGTCTCTGGCCCTGTCCCTTGGATTAACTTTGGACCCTTTGTCATAGCCTTGTCTCAGGTCCTGCCACCAGCACATTCTGGTTTAGCTCCTGGATTGTCCCTGGCCCTGATTCTTCACTTTCCATCTCAGGGGCTGTTATTGAACCCTGTTAAGTCCCCCAGCTCTGCTCACTGTAGTCAAACACACCCACCCATGAGGGCATGGCTAGCACTGGGGTAACCCTCAGGACCCAGCTCACCTTCCCATAGGGAGCAAACAGCTCTCATTGAGCCTAGACAAGAAAAAAGACAGGAAAAGTACTTATATTTGATTATGAAGAGCTACCATTTTTGCTTCTTTATGAGCTCTCCAAGGTAAGGCAAGGAGACCTTACTCCTCACAGCAGAGTTGTGGGACTGCTGTAGGAAGGAGTCATAGTGAGTGGATAGTGAGAAGTAAGAAGCTCTGAAGTTTCATTAGCATCTTTGCACATAGTGTAGACTTCTGTCATTGCTGCGTGGCATGGCACATTCAAGGAAATATTCAATCTGCATCTTGAACGTTTTTAAGGTTCATTTGGGAAAGTCTGATTTAATTTCCATCTGTGTGGAGTTGAACAAATTGATAGAACTACAAAAGTAACAACTCTTTTTACTGACTGGGCAGTGCTGTGAGACTGCAGTTTCTTGAGGATCATTAACACTAATGTCTCTACACTGAACTTGCACTATCTTGTTTTACACCCTATAATAATTCTGCAAGTTACAGACTTGAGCTTATTCAGTAAACACCAGGGCTCTAGTAAGGAAGGAAAAGCACAACTCTTGTCAAACCTTCCCACTGAACGCTGGCAATCTTCAGATATGTACCTTTCCCCCAGTATATAACGGCAACACTTTTTTGGTTTTTATCTCTTTCCTGGTATGTGTTTTAGCAGCAGTGACCTTTCTCATTTCTCTAAATACTGTCTTCCAACTGCTAGGCACCAGTGTATGTGCCTTTTTGGGTGCAGGACTCTTCCAGAGGCTATTCATTAGGTTGATGTGCTTCACATTTTGAAAAGCAACTCTAAAATGTATTCTGCTTAGAATACCTTTCCCTAAAATGAATAAGGTGAGCAGATGCAATGCAAATGCACATCATGACATTCCCTGGGAAAACTAAACAAAACCAGAATAAAATCCGTATTAAAACTGCGTAGAGCAGTAGATGCAAGGTTTTTTGCTGCCCTAAGCAGATAAAAATTGCTGTCCTCTTTCCTTATCAGTACTCGCTCTCTTTCAAAATTTTCCACCCTGTCCTGTGCAGGTGTTACCTCTTTGGGCTCTGACAGATGCCCTCTGGCAAATCTTGCAGGGACATCCAAAGCCTCTGCTCTGCACTGCACGTCCCTGTGCCAGGGCATGCTGCCCCAGTAGCAGCAGTGGGAAAAGAGAACGTGTGTCTATGTTCATAGTGCCCTGACCAAGAGCCTAAGCAACTAGGACAAACCTAAGCAGTGGGCACCCTAACTGGAATTAACAATGAAGGAAAAAAGTATGCCTCAAAAGTTATAATAAACCTGTTAAAAACCTGTTAAAAACTGCAGTCGTGTTCTTACTGGGCCAGTCCTCTGTCCCTGTTTGTCTTTGACCCTCAGTCACCTCATTAGCAGCATGCATGCCCCTGACACAGCAGTTGAGAAATGCCAACCTAAAAATGGTGAGAGGAAAGGTATCATGGCACACACAGGATACATACAGACCTAGGTCACAGTTGTCACACATAACAAAGTATGGGTAGACAAAACAGGTTCCTACTTACATATCTGCAGGTGCAAAAATGCAACTACTTTTTTTCTGGGTCGATACAGACTGCTGAGAAAATTTCCTTGAAAATAACACAACTGGTTCCTTCTGAAGCCCCCAGGCTCTTCATCAGAGCCTCATTACAACATCAATTAATGGGTTTAAGCACAGGTATCCCTGGCTGGGAAGAGCAGCAGAAGGGCAGCACGTGCCTTCCCCAGGGAATATGTTTTGAAAAAACATAAAGTCTGATACTCCCACATTTGTAATTTCAGTGTTATTTATATTCTGAATACAGTCTGTGAGACTGGGTAGCTTATAAGGCAATTGCAGGTATTATTTCACTGTATTTCCTGTAAAAATTACTGTATTTTTATTTAATTATTCTTGCTGTGTCTTGTAATTTTTTCAGAGTAACTCTATGGAAATTGTAACTATGAATTTATAAATAAAACAGCCTCAGGGGAAGCTGTGGTTTAGTATGTATGAGACAGTAAATACAAAGAAAATATTTTCTCTTAAAATTCAGTATATCTGATATGCTTTTCCAGAAAAATGCTTAGATCCCTTAGAAACACATAAACATATCAGATTCACTCCCCAACATTATTTTGTGCCAGAAATACACATTTTCCCTTTTCTTTTCTTTCTGTTTTGTGCTTATTTACAGTTAACTTACTGTATACGCAATTTATTTATGTATGTTTAGCATAAGTATGTTTATGCATATCCATTGGCACTTTTTAAAAGGAAGCCTTACAGTACCTGGAAGCCACATTGCTCACAAGATGGATTTTTTAGAAAAAGCTGCCTTATTTGTAGCTGTCAGCACTTGCATGTTCAAGGGTGCATCTAATTCTTTTGCCTACAGACAGTGAGTCAGAAACACAGCCAGGCCTGCAGTCTGTAAGAAGGTACACAGGTCACAGAACACTTTCCCTCCCAGGACAACGAAAACCTCCCCTCTTCCCGTCACGTTGCTCGGTGGATGACAGCATTAATGTCCCAGAGACTGGGGTGAGAGCTTGGAAAGGCAGGAACACGCTGGGAGGTGTTGCTGTGAACGGCAACTTGTGCATGGACTTCAGCGCTCTTCCACGTCTTTCAGTAGGCAACCAAGGAACATGCTTCTCCTGGGTTATCTTTCAAGCTCAGTGGACACGTACCAGAGGCCCACAGGTGCTGCCTCTGGGAAGAGAAAGCACCCAGCAGGAGGGATAGCGCAGTTCACACTTTGCAAGGCTCTTGTCTCTGGCTGCCTTCACTTCCAGGCTTTTTCACACGACAGCGATCTTTCGGCGATTAAACCATATCACCCTGAAATGCAATTCCTTTTAAACAGTTTAAACAGACCTAGTTGGGTGTGTATGTGATCAGAAGGGAAGCTGGCTCAGGAGCTGAATCGTTTGCAAATTAATATAACTTAGCAAAAAACAGCAGCTAGTTTTTGGCTGATCCCTGGACCAATGCAATTTCCATGTATGTCAGTGTCTCCAGGAAGAAGGTGCGGGAACATGCAGCCAGGAAAAAGAACACAAGACTGCAGCAGTTTAATCCTGGTGAGCCTTGACTGCCACAAAACAGTTTGACTTCCAAGACAATTTAAGACAACTCAAGTCAGATGCTGCAGTCCTACCCACAGCTTTGCATTGCTCTCATCCTGCCACCCACAGTACTCATATTGACCTTTTGATATGTCAGTTTGGAAGGCTCTCTTCACAGAAAATTAAATCAGTAAGAAAAGTGTACAGTTCTCTGCTCCTTTTACTACCCCAACTATCTCAAAAGGGGTAAGTAAAATTCCCATGCCAAGGGAAAGAAAGGTGAGAGCGTTCAGCTGAGGGAAGGAAGGAGACGCCATGGGACTGTACCAGCACCAACCTAGCCTGACCTTGGTCACTAAGGAGTTGCACACCCAAGCTGTGGTAAAATGAACACCTTAAGCCAGCAGAGACTGGCAGTGCTACCAAAAGCAGCTCCTCTGTCACCACCGAGCCCCCAGCCTGGGGCTCTCACAGCTTTCTGTGCTGCTCTCCAGCACGTCAGAGAACTGATCCAGGTTAGAAAAGACATATTTTCCAAGATGAGTTTTCAGTTCTATCAGAGACTGTGTTATATTTTTCTCATAATAAAGTATGGCCTCTGCAGCAAGAACTCTGTGACTAGAGTGCATCAGAAAGCTACATATAGAAGTAGTACCCTACTGTCATGTACAAGGAATATATTTCCTGCATTTTTTAACATCCATTGCCTAAAATTTAACGGCATCAAAAAGTCCATTTTGGCTTCTACGTTAAAATGTAGTTTTAGAAGATATGGCCACATGGCATTTGTAAAATAATGTAGCTGTGCATTTGCTATAAGTAAGCATACTTGAGGCATTTTATACTGATTACTTAATCCTGTACACCTACAGTAACTTCATTGTGTTAATGGTCCAGTGTATTTCTTGTTACTTAGCTGTATTACTCTCAATTCCATTCCTCAAGAATATATTTAAATAACATTAACACAGCCTAAGCACCACATATTCATTTTGGGTTAGCTATACAACACTCCTTTGGTAAAAAAGGAAGAGGTTAGGCAGTGAACTGTGAAACTAACTTGCACAAATAGGTGACATATTTCCAAGAAATTTTCATTCCTTCTTCTTTTTCTGCATATAATTTCAGCATATTCGATACTTTCCACCTATGTGACTTCCATGAGCACTCCATAGGAAAAGTCCCACATAGTCCCAGACATTATACTTTCTGTGTCAGATACAGAAAAGGTGTGTATGATGTTACTTAATGGAATGTGCATAAATCAAAGGGTGTGTGATTATATGTACTGACAACAGGATGTGTTTTTCTTGGTATCTGTGTAAACATATAATATATCCTTCCATGTAAAGATGCAAAGGATTTCCTAGTGAAACCTTTTTTCCCCGTTGCCAAAGGCAGCTCTGAGGAGGAGGTCTGTACACTTCAAACTTACACACATGAACTCAGGCTGGCTGGAGCTACCTGCTGCTTGCAGGAATTGGAGTCACCCCAGCGCAGCTGACAAGTGAGCAGAGTGTCAGGCACACTTCCTTATCCTGCCCAGGAGCAGCCCCCAAGCAAGGCACAAGCTGGTGGTCAGGCAGCTGCGTGGAGAGGTGGGAGGCACAGCTCGCTTTATCCTCAGCCATGTCAGCTGAATATAGAACACAGAAGAACTCCACATTGATATAAGTAGACATTAAAATATACAATTCCATCATTCTAGAGCTTCATTTTGAAGTTCTTTCTCTCAGTTCCTCAGGTTTTTAATTTGCTTTGCAGAAGTCACTAGGTACTTCCAGAAGTTCCCTGAAAATTCTTCTAAGCCTCCTAAGCCCTGTGATTTATAGCTCTGTTTCTTTCCCCATTCTTTCCCTAAGCATCTGAATTCCAAATGCTTGAACAAGTCTTTTTTTTTTAAACTGTGTGCTTCATTAGTTTGATAAACAGATTAAACTGCATAAGTAATACATAATTTTTGAAGTCTTATAGTATTACCAAATAGAAACTAATGTTCCCTTTAACAAGAAAATATATTTGTTAAGGTTATTTCATGCCACATTTTATTTAGCACTTTGGGCTTCTTAACTGCATCTATACAGTCTGATATGCTTTTTAACTTTTAGTTTTAGAAAGTTACAAGTTACTTACAGGCAAAATCATTATGCCTGTGACTGCATAGCTATGTCCATTTGATGGCATTTCAGTCACTCAAACTCAGAACATTACTGACACTACTGAATTGCAATTGAAGCTTTCCATTTGCTTTTTTATCATTCAGGCAAAATGTATGCACACATTAACTAAAGCCATTGCCTCTTTTTTTCAGCAGTATGTCAGAAATCAAGTTGAAGCCTTTATCTATTATTGTCTTCTCTCCATGCATCAGATGTACAATTATCAGAACATACAAATTATGTGCATCAGTGGGCAAGGATGCTATTTTCTATAAGAATAGCTGTAAGTGGGTGGATGGCTCTAGCAATGACTGAACAAACTAAATTGTAGTGTACTACGGCAATGAACAATCAAAGAACAAATTTTGGAAGCCTTCAATTGTTTGTGCTAAAACTGTGTGGGATGCCTCAGCTCAGAGGGAGATACAGTCCTGAATTCATAAAAATTTCCTTTCTCTTCTTTTCACTATCTGGCCACTTCTTTCTGATTTCAGATGGACCTGGTGGTTACTGTTTAGAAACAAGAGGTGCTGGAAAGGATTGATGATGATCCCAGCTGGAGTAAGCAAGTCATGACTGGACAGGGGCTTAGTTTCACCCCTTACAGCCATCAAAGTTGGGAAGGGTTATCCATAGCACACAGGCATTTGCAGGATTCCCACTGTAGTGGGGTGACCCTGTCTGGATGCCAGGCACCCACCAAAGCCACCCTATCGCTCGCCTCCACAGCTGGACAGGGGAGGGAAAATATAACAAAGGGTTCATGCATTGAGATAAGGAAGGAGCGAGATCACTCACTGAATACTGTCATGGGCAAAACAGACTTGAATTAGAGATATGAATTGAATGTATTACTAACAAAATCAGCACAGGATAATGAGAAGTAAAATAAGACCTCAAAAACACCTGCCCCCCACCCCTCACTCCTTCCAAATTCTACCACCCCCCCACCCAACCCCCCAGCCCCTAGTCATGTGGGTTATGGTCAGCTCCTCACATGTTTTTGCTCCCACTGTGCAGGGTGAGGAGTCCTTCGCCTGCCCCTCCCCATGGGTCTCCTCCAACAGGAGACAGTTGTCCACAAACTACTCCAATGTGAGTCCATCCCACAGGCACAGTCCTCCACAAACTCCTGTAACATGGGTCATTCTTCCATGCGGTGAAGCCCTTCAAGGTCAGGCTGCTCCAGCATGGGTCCTCCATGGGGTAACAAGTCCTAATCAGGAAGCCAGCTTCAGCGTGGGCACTTCTTTTCACAGGTCTGCAAATCCCTGCCAGGACCCTGCTCCAGCACGGGCCTCCCATGGGAGGCTGGAGGGAGCACTAAGTTTTGCCATGGCACTAAAGAAATCTCGCTTACAGTTTTATTTTAGCTCTGGCTGAGAACTTTCATATCCACAAGCATCTTATGAATATAAGCACTTTGAAAATAAGGATTCAAACCCTAATGTGGGGCTTCATGAAGGAAACCAGTGTCAAGAATAGCAAAAGGCTACTTTTGCTCATAGTAGCCACTGTCATCAATGTGTGTTAGAGATTAGGCTGTTTCCTAAACTGCAGGCTTCAGGTACAATCCAATGTGTGGGGACACAATATAATTGTTTTCTAGATGAAGTCAGTTCTGTAACCCAGGGTGCCATCATTTCTTCTATGCAGAATATAAAATATTCATGGGTGTCATAGGCAAAGAGCTCATTGTGGCTAAAAATTTATTCCATTTGCTTCCTTTGCCTTCCTGATGGCTGTCATATCACTGTTCATTGTCAGGAGAGATGAACCCAAGTGTTATCTCCACCTCTGTGGTACCTGGGTTCAAGACCTGTCTACTTCTGCTCACATAAAGATGATACAAATGTAGAGCAAAGATTGACCTTTCTGGGGTTCTCCTGTGTAGCCTTTACTGTGAAATGCCCTCTGTATTCTGCTCCAGTCTTCAAAGCCTTAGTGGTCTACATATTAATATATAACCAGTCTAAAATGGGCATAAAATTTCCTAAAATAATTTCTTCTCTTGTCAGTCAAGGAAAGAAATAATTCATTCACCATGGACCAACAATGTTCACTGAGACAGAGCAAAGACAGCCCCAGGTTACTGAAGTGACCTAGTTTCATCCTATATATTCACCACAGAGCTGCAGTAAAAATTCTCTGACAAGTCGTAAGAAAGACTGAAATTTGAAAGTGGTAAATAAGAAGTTTTATAGCAGGAAGAGACAGCCAAATGACACAATTACTTAAAAAAAATATTGTAATATTACCTTGAAAAAAACTTGAGGGGTTTTTATCACTGCAGATGTTTGCAGTGGACACTTCGTTAGTCAACAATAGTTCTTCACGTCCCTAAATGAATTAATTCTTCTTCTATGGGAAGAAGAAACATGAGGCTGACAGGGCGTCTCAGCCAAAGTTATCAGAGAGATCCCAGCTACTTTGTGGTGATATTTCTATTATGAATTTCCTCTGCCAAAACCTTACAAAAATAAGGGAGAAAGTTTACATCAAGCTGTAACTGGTTTTGTAGTGTATCAATACAGTATTTAATATGTTTAAAAAACACTATTAGTTTTGTTCTGCACTTTTCTGTTGCTGAGAGAGAGCAGAGCAGGTGACTCTACCAGTATTTCTGTTGTGAAGGATTATTTATGACAGTACTTTCTTGATGAGAAAGACTTTATTTTGATAACCTTATTTTAGAGGCCTAATTAAATCCTGTGGATTCTGAGCTGTCTAGCAAATATTATACAGGGCTATGAAGCAACAGCTCTACAGAAAGTGGCATCTTGCACCTTATATAATGACTTTATATGAAAGCTTTTCTGGTGTCCTGGTCAGGCGCCACTGTGGTATCATCCTCCACATCTGGGAAGGAAGCATTTCTTTTGGTTGTATAACATTCTTCCATGATATACATACAGGATATCTGTCTGAGAAAGAACCCTTCCCATCATCTTTCCACCTCCCACACAGATGGAATTAAAGGAAAAAAGCTTTCCGTAATTGATACAATTGAAAACAATCCATCTTTTGATTTTTGCTCTCCTCCTCTCATTCCTCAAACACTGGAGATGGAATTATCTCAGTTCTTAAATTAAGAGAAGCAAAGTCACAGACAAATAGCTGTGTTTTGTCAAATTATTATTTTGTTCATTTCATTATTTTAAGACTATCATCTGTTGGTTTTGATATTGTCCTTTGCTAGGAAGAGAGAATGTTTATCGCTTATGATGATGAGTCAGCTAGTATGAGATGTGCTAAAGGTTGCAGGATAAATGCTGCAGCAGGATATAATGCTGGTTAACCCAATAGCCACATGCCGAAAGTAGAGTTCAACCAGTCCTAGCAAAAGCAAGGAACCAGAGGGAGGGACATGTCAGATAACCCTTAAATAAAGCCAAAACCAAAACCATAAATAATGCAAGCTAGTGCCTGTTCCTAATGCTTTCTTTTGAAGCTAGTCAGAATGGATTTGCAAATGCATTGTTGGAGCGTGTTCAGCCTGGAGATGAGAGGGCTTAGGGGGGATCCAGCAGCAATGTGCTAATACCTACAAGGGAGTTATCAAGAAGATGGAGCCTTGTAGTGGTGCATGGCAGAAAGATTTCTGACAGTGGCATAGATGGAAACAAGAGAGGTTCAAACTGGATGTAAGGAAAAGCTTTCTGCATGAGGACAGGCAGGCAGCGTAGCAGCAGGCTGCCAGGGGAAGCTGCGCTGCCTCCACCACTGGAGTTTTTCCAGCCCTGACCAGACAAAGCCTGGCCTCACAGCTGAGCCTGTTTCAGGCAGAAGGTTGGTCCAGAGACCCCCTAAGGTCCCTCCTAACCTGAATTACTCGAGCAATGCTTAGAATTACAAACTTGTCTGGATGTTCTTACTTTGTGTTGTAACTACTTAGCTGAAAAATATTTGAAGCAAATTGTCTTCTGGTTTAATAAAGAAATTTTTAGCTGATGTGGTCTATTGGCTTCATGTCTAATATTAAGACTCCACAAGACATTGTAAGAGCTATCAGAGAATGGAATTGTCATCAGTAAAAAATGGTTTGCTCTAACACTGGCCTTCCAGGTGTAACCTTGTCTGTTCCTTCCAAGTAGCACGGAGAAGTAAAATGCATGAAATTAATTTTGCATATAATAATGCATTTAATTCCTTTCCTTCTTAGACACATCTATTGCCTTGGAACTGTGGAGGAGTAAGTCATGCTAAAATGGATTAACATAGACATATATCAATTATTGCTATGATATGTAATCCTGCTTTTTAGCAGTCATTTTACCAGAAAACATTACAAGTATAATTTCTCAAATGATTTGAAATATAACTTCCTGTGCATTTCTTTAAAGCTGATCCATGAATTTTAAGTTAAAATTTGTAGTTTTTGTGTGAAAATATGTTAGTTTTCAAGTGGAGACAGAAGTACTAAAGTAGAAATGCTTCAGAGGGGAAAAATGAAAGGAAATAGTAATGAAAGAAATATCTTAGAAGGAAATCACAGATGACTGTTTCATTACCATTGTGGTTTGGTTTTGTGTCTGTTTTTTCAATATATATGTTTGCAAGACTGAAAAGTAACATTCTGCAGTCCAAAGGCACTGCTGTACAGAGTACAGAGGTACTGTTCCTACTTGAAGCGTTTGGGAAGTACAGAAAATATCGCAACAAATTTGAATGGATCCAAGAAAAGAGAGAAATCTTCGCTCTGTTATATAATAGTAAGGTAGCAATATTTGGTGGACAAGTAATGTAAAATTATTAAGATGAATTTTTCACTTGTTAGGATGTCAAATCTTGATTACATTAGTATTATGTAATTACTCATAATTAATATTATGTTCCTCTTCTGTACTCTTGTCTTGGGGTCATAACATGAAACTGGTATCAGTAGAATTTCTAACAGCATTGTAAAAACAGTTTTCTCTAGGTGATACATGTTGAACTGGAGATCTGAAATTGCCTTTGAAAAAGAAGGATGTTTAGTGTCACTACATGCTCTGATATCCTGCCAAACCAAAAAATGTCATCTATATTCTAAATTAGCTCTATACTATTAGAATTAGTGATTCTTTGAAGTGATGGGTGTCAATTAAAGAGGTTTCTCAGTAGTTTTCTTTATCATTTCTCTATCAGACACAATGCTGGTAGTTTATTTTGGTCCTTTCCTAGGATGAAATTGTTTGGCTTATTTCTTTAGTCCAGGACTAGTATCTGGTGAAGGCAACTTCAGAACTGTGCTCACTGAGGAGGAATAAAATGCAGAAGCTGAAGGAATTCAAAGAGAGATAGGTATTTTTCTCTTCAGCCATGTCAAACCCATTCTATTTTTCATAGTTAGTTTCTCAAATATGGAAATACTTGGAGCTGCAGAACTAATCTCTCCTGAGTAAAAATACATCTTTTTTTTTGCATATGGCTTTCTCTTCTCTCATTTATTTTTATAAAAATGGTGTGAGAGAAGAACATGTTTTCTATGGCAGATTCCATAAACTATTTAAAGTAATTTATTATAAATTGATTTTTAAATTACTTGATGTTTGGCATAGCATTTGTTTCTTTAGCATGGGTACCTGATACTGAGGAAGACAGAAGTGGGCTACGTAGCACAGTATAGAAATTCTAAGATATACACATAGAAGTGAATTTTTATTTATACACAAGTACAGAGGTGTAATCATCTGTAAACCTTATTAATAAAAAAGAAATGCATTTAATGCAGCTTATAATTGAAGGTTTTGATAGCCTACTGATGGCATAATATTTTAAAAGTCTCTCATAGTTTCATAAGAAAAGCAATTAAAAATGAGTATCTTAATATTCTTTTTAGTGTATGTTCACTTTTTTTTTTCCTAAATACTACTACCTGACAAGGGTAAGCAAGTTCTCTCAGGTGCAATTTGGAATTATATTTTTCTTTCTCCAAGGGGAAGTCTAGCCTGGAGGTAAACACCATGATATATTCCCATTGAAATGAATTTTTCTTTTTCCACCACAGAGAGCATGAACCTGCACACTAATTTGGACTCTCTCAGCTGTTGACACCAAAGTATATACAAAGCTTTTGTACCAAAGTACAAAAAAAACCCAACAAGAAATATCCAATCAATTTAACTAAATATTTATGGACTAGCTAAAGTAATTGAGGACTAGAATCAAAAATAGGCAGTAGTGTAGTTTCCTTAATTCTTCATGACGGAAAAGGAAAATAAATGGAAGGCAATTTACAAACTAAACACAAAAAGAAATGCATGATAATCCTGTAAGGCTGACTGATAATTCTGAGAGAACTGCTTTGTGATGAAAAATGAGTTTGAATGGTGGGCAGTATTCCTGAATCAGACACTTTTATCCCTGAGTGATGTTAGATGAGAGTTGGGCAGCTGAATTATATATTATTATCAAATAAATATTAATTTCTTGCATGAAGAATTAAAATACTCTTTTAATGGAAAAACAGTTGTGTATAGATTTTCCAGTAGTCTTCATACTTTGCATCTACCAGATGACAGCAAAGTCTCTATATTCTTTCCCTAAATGTCATTTACATCTTTTACTAGACTTAGATGTTCTGGTTTCTCAAAATAGAGTAAGAATTGTGCCACAGTCTTTTTACTCTAAGAATTTTATTTTAGAGCACTAGTATCATATTCTTGTGCATGTCAAGTAGGTTATAATTTAAACTGGAAGTCTGCATTTATCTGTGAATTTAAATAGCGTAGTTATGAGCAATAATAGAAATCACTGTTTCATTAGTGTGGCTTTCCACCCAGGCAAGCACAAGTTAGTATTCTTCCCCTTTACATATATTGGTTACATGTGACCCTGAAGGTGTTCTTTAACACTAGTATATTATAGAGATTTCTCTTTTAGCATCAAGGCTTTTTCCACTGTATCTGCAGGACATGATCTGAGCCTATTTTTATTACAATTCCTGCTTTGGCAAATTTGACATCTCTCCAGAGAACACACTGTATGACAGCTACATGGGGTAGAATCAGTCGCTTACTTCTCAATATCTGGTTGGCCTTGCACTCTGTTTTGGGTGTGTGCCAAATTGAGAGCTGCTTGCAACTATGATGGACTCATTTGTGCTGCAGCAGAAGCTCTGGCTTAGAAAAAAAGGGTTCAGGAAGGCAAAGTATTTTACCCTGAAATAAACCAAGTGCTCAAGATTTAAGATACCTTTATGAGGGCTAATATGATTTAGAATATAAAAGTGTGAAACTAGCATATAACCTCTTTCCCCAGGAAATTTTCCAGGATGGTCTGTAGGTAGTCATTAAGTAGTTATGTGTAGTACAGCATCAAAAAGCTTCTGTGGCAAACAGTGCAGAAACCAGCTGCACAGCCTATAGGAAGACAGAGCTCTCCATAGACATGGGGTTTACTGACTGCAGGAGATCTTCAAAGCAGTGCTCTGGTTTTAGAAAACGAAAGGTTATCCTCAAGTTACTATGCAGCAACCTGGCACTAGAAATCACACAGGTGTACTTCCTAAAGTACTTTAGAAGAAATGAGGGTGCTTTAAAGATAAACTGGACTTTTCATGAATATTAGAATTACTGTCTTTTCTTCAAAGTTTGTTTTGAATACTATGTTTCAAAGGCTCACAGATTTTTAGATTCCAAAAGATTAAGGTGTTATTATTCCTAGAAACTTTATTGTGCTTCTTGGATTTTCAGTCTCAAATAATTCAACTGGTTCTCATAAGCCTGGCAAGTAAAAAAACCAAAACCAAGTAACTGTAGACTAATATTAGGCCTTATGAATGTCATACCTGAATGATGGTTGAGAATGCCATGGATAACTTAACTGTGGAGAAATGATACTCCCAGTTAAAAGAAAATAAAAACTTTTTATCCTCGTGTGAAGTGTTGACAGTTTGACTAAAGATCAGCTGGCAAGTGGGCTCCTAAAAGATTTAATTCTTCTTATTGCTCTGACTGATCTTCTTTCTAAAATTCTCTGAAAGTTATGGTAGGCTCAAAAAACTAGATAGTAAAAATTCCTCATAGGAGTATGTTTCTGTATTTGGCTGGTAGAGTGTGTGGCAAGACTGATCAAGTGAAAGCTGATCTCAAGGACAAGGCTTGAATATTCAAAGCCAAGAATGTATCTGCTGGATTGAGGCTCTAGTCACCAACTTCAGTCTAAGTGAGTGAAGACTTGAAGTGAATTCCTTTTCTTGCCCTTCGGGTTTTCTGCTTGAGAGACACCACATTGCTCCACCACACTCTTTGACTCTAAAAAATTCTTTGTGGAGTAACTCTTGATATTCAAATGCTTTATTACTTTCCTTTCTAAGTGTTGTAAATATTTATTTAGCTTTATGTAGTTCTAGTCCTACAAATTGTGAAACTTTTAATGTTCAAAACATGGATTTATGTGAAAGTTGATAACGTTATAACTAGCTCAACATACAAAGAGTTGTAATCATTATTTTAGAATTATTTTCTTAATATCGAACAGGATATGTTTACAAGCAAGTAAACTAGATTTTATTATAGTAATTAGGGGAACTTGTAACTAAGATGTAAAGTAAAAATGAATAATGATGTGGAAAAATACTATCAGTGATATATAATCTTTACAATTTTGCCCTAGTGTTTATAAATTTCAAAAGATGCTCATTACCATTTTATATGCTTTGTGAGGAAAAACATAGTTCTTATTTGTTTTTTCCAAAATGCCTGTTCTTAAACTTCATAAGCAATAGTTTGAAAATTTAAATACTATTCTGTCATGGAAATTATCAGTTCCTTTTATTCCTAAGAACATCTTTCAATAAATTAACAACCTTTCCCCATAATAATCAAAAATACTGACATTTTGGTGTTTATAAACTAGCTTTATTGTGTGCCAAACGGAATATGATGCACGTTATGAAATGTACATGCATGACATACTGAAACACAAGTGTATGCTGATCTGGGGTAGAACATATTTCAAGGGCAGCCCTTTCTCAAAGGCAATCTCTTACAGAACCGAGCATGTGCAACAGTAATCCTGATCCTTTCCAAAGTTGCAAATATTACTGAGGGAGTTAGGTTCCGTGACAAGAGCAGGGAACCCTACATTCTGCTGAATGCAAGCAGTGTTGGTGTTGAGTCAGAGCATAATGGAACATTTTCAGGCCTGATGCACTTTAATTCAGATAGTTGATGATTCTTCACCCTTCAATTCAAATCTGGATGTCTGGAAAGCAGGTCTCAAATCACCACCACTGTGAATAATAATGGAACAGTCACCAGATAATAAGCATGGTCACTAGAACTTAGAGTAATTGCAGCTTATCTTATTTGGGGCAGATCACTTTGCTCTGTTTCCCCTACCCCTGATGATTTTAGTCACTGTATCAGTTTCATTAGACTACACTACAATCAAGAGGTATGCTTCTTGATTTTGATAGCTTAATTGAAGACCAGTAATAATCTGTAAGTACTCTTCTTTATCCTCCCTTAACCACAATTTCTATGGAACACTTCTATAAAATAGGACTTTCAGTCAGCAACCTGCATATGCAAATAAATCTTAAAATATTACAGTTTTCCATACATTTAATTTCAAAAGAAGCCTTTGCCTATTTGAGGGTAACAAAACCTTTACAAAAGCCTTTTTACTTGAATATTGTCACTCGTGCACAGCTTTTGGGGCTTCAACACAGTTTTAGCACAACTTTCAATTTTCTGGAAATATGCCAGTCTATCTTTCTTCCTTCTTGAAGCATAACCAAAATCCTCTCCAGTCTCCAAATCTGTATGCTCAAATCCCCCAAAATACATTGGCAAGATACAGCAATTTGAATTCATATGTGTCAAGGAGTAGACCAGAGATAAGTATGTGGAACAGAAAATCCTGAACCAGTGTTGGAGATTAATTAGCCACATTCAAAGTAAAACCCTTCAAGCAACCAATCTCTATTTCCAATAACAACATAGTGAGAAATACAGATGACAAATGTTGTCTGTGTTGCTCTGCAGAATGACCCTGAGGGCAGGATCAGAGCTACACCAGCCATCTGTTTGAACTTTCCTATTGGAGCATTTCTGTGGCTGCTTCCAAGTGATCCCATTGGTACTGAGGGAGAAGGAAAACCTGAGCAGTCCTGGTGCTTTTGGTGCCCTTACACGCACTCTAGTTAAACTATGCCACGCGGGGTGGCTTTCAGCTGTCCCATCCAACCTTCTACTGATGATCTCAAGAAGAAAAAAAAATCTACATGTCATCCATTATGCCTGTTGCAAGACCACATGAATTTTACAGGCATCCTGAAGTCTGAATTAGTACATGTATGTGACAATATGAATGCCAGCATGAAAAGCAGTGAACTAAATCCTTGCCCTGCTTAACTCTGTACCTGTTCTCCTATGAACACGGAATCATAGAATGGCCTGGGTTGAAAAAGACCTTAAAGATCACCTACTTCCAACCCTCCTGCCATGGGCAGGGACACTTTTCACTAAATCAGGCTGCTCAGAGCCCCATCCGACCTGGCCTTGAACACGGTCAGGGATGGGGCATCCACAGCTTCTCAGGACAACCAGTTTGAAGTGCCTCACCAACCTCAGTAAAGAATTTCTTCCTGATATCTAATCTAAACCTACTCTCAGTTTGAAGCCATTCCCCCTTGTCCTGTCACTACGTGCCCCTGTAAAAAGCCCCTCTCATTTTTCCTATCAGCTCCCTTTACGTACTGGAAGGCCAAAATTAGGCCACCCCTATGCAATCTCTTCTCCAGGCTGAACAAACCCAATTCTCTCAGCCTTTCCTCCTAGGAGAGGTGCTCCATCCCTCTAATCATCTTTGCTGGCCACACTGCTTTGGATGCAGTCCAGGATACAACTGGCTCGCTGGGCTGGGAGTGCACATTGCTGGGTCATGTCCAGCATCTCATTCACCCATGGACAGGTATGTGATGTGAGATCAAGCTGCTGAGAGCACCAAAATTCAGCACCTGGGGACAGCTGCTACTTCCTACCAAGGATTTTTTCCTCAAAATGCGCAACAGATGTGATAAACACCAATTGGCAATAATTATGCCAAAATCAAACAAACATCATCAGCCAGCCAGATTTTCCCAGGAAAGTCAGTGTCATATTCTCAATCACAATTGTTTAGGATCTTTATCACATATTTTTAATCTGTATAATATTTTTATTGGTCAGAATGATTTTTATATTTTAACTTATAAAGCTGCTTTTCCTCCGAAAAGAAAGTGCATTACATTTCTGTACAAGAAATCTGGCATATTAAAGGAATGTCAGGATTGAGCTGAGCAAGTCACATTAATACACCAAAGTAATCTTTACCAGTTGCTACTAAAAGATTTCCTTGCAGATTTCCTTGTATTTATCTCTTTTCTCAGCTCATTGCAGCACTTGCATCAGAAACAAGACAGCCCTACTCATGGCACTCCCTTCCATTTAATTAAGTCCTTAGACGAACATTGCAGAAGTTAGTAAGATTACTTAATGCATCCCTGGGAGAAACTCCAATAGTCTACCAAAGGTCACTGCTCCTTTCAATAGGAATGCTTTCATCGTAACAAAGATTAATATGACTGTATTAATTGAATTAAGTGAAATGTATTCATTTTTTAATCTGAACAGTCTCCTTAATTAGTTATTATCAGAGGAGCATAAGAATGTAAAAGACTAACAGTCTACCATTAAGACTTTCAAATTCAACTTTACTTAATACATCAAATTTTGTTCTATCTGCTATTTTGTCCATGAGCAAAACCAAAAGCACTTTCTAACCTACTTGAATAAAAGGGTCTTAGGCGGATGATTGGATTTATATTCCAATATGGAATGCAAGACTGGACATCTCCTCTGCAGTAGATAATTCCACATAATAGAAAGTATGCTAGATTTAACATACGTTGATAAATTTGTATTTTCATGTGCAGAAATGTGCCTACAACTTTAGTTTTAACACAGATATTAAATGAAGCTTTCTCTGCATCCATAAATTTATTTGTAGTATTACTCTAGAAAGATTGATTTGAAACATTAAGGTCAGGATATGGTTTGGCATATTTCAGGGAGTGAAATCAACCAGGTTGATTTACACTACTTATGCAGTAAAGGGTGGTAGTTCTTTTAATGTCTGCCAAATTCACTGTGAAGGTCCTGCTGAGCAGGTCTGATTTGAAAAGCAAGTTCTTTGGCCTCTTATTCCTTGTCATAAAAGCCAACCCTGCCCTAGAGGGCCCAAACTTAGACAACAAGACCCCTCTGTTCCTTTTCTCCTGTCCATCATCCATTCCTCTGATGTACTCGCCCTTGGCTGAGCTTACAGCTTTTCTGTTTTAGGTCTAATTTTTAATACCTGAAAAACATCCAGAAGTTACAAAAGAAGAACAACAAAAAATGAGAAAACTTGTTAAGAAGAAGCTTGAAGCAGTAGCTTATATGTTAAATCTTTGCAGGTGACAGAGAAGACTACAAGGACAGTCATATCCTACTGAAGGACTTCATTGACAACTTAAACCAAATGTGCACCATGCATTAAAAAATCAAACCCAAAAAACCTTGAGAAAAGGCAAAATGAAACATTATTTACAGTCAGAAGTCTTACTTCAAAAAGTATATTTTGTCAGCCAAAATACTGTCTCTAAGCTGGAAATGAAGTGACTCATTACTAAAAGCCTTTTACTGAGAGGTTCCATAGGGTTACATGCTGCATCTTGGTGCAGATGGATGGCACAAAATATTCTGTACAGGTACTATTAGCATTTACATGAATTTTCTGGCTTTGTAAGGACCAGCTGTCTTATTAATTTTTTGTCCAGTGCTGAGCACTGGTAGTTTAGTCCTCTATTTTGATGGGAAATGCAAGACAGTTGGTTTTTTATGTGTGGCTGCTTTCTTGATGTTGGCAAATCCTTTCCTGCCCTGATAAACTAGAAAAAGACTAGACTGAAATAGTACTTGACAAAGAAAAATTATGAGAACTAACAGAAACAGTAGGATTCATACTTAGCTAAGGATTCATCCAGCCTTCCCCATCTAGGCAGCTGAAGAGAACACAAATAAAATGTATGAGATCTTTACTGAAACAAGAGAAAAAATATTTACACTAGGTAGACTCTTGAAGCATCTTTTACCCAGCTGTAACTCAGCAACTTCCAGAAAAGCCTTGAGGGATTCAACCAACATTTCTTTTGTGTGACTTCTCTCTCTAAAGGACAGTCAGGTGTAAGCAGTGAGATATTTTTCCCAAAGCATTAGTTTTGTTCCTGCTTCTTCTGCTGTTTTATTTGTAAAACAGATCGGTGTTTTCTCTGTAAGTTTTTGTTTATTTTCTTTAAAATAAAACATCTTTGCTGAGTAAAATGTGGGTACGAGCTTAAAAAACAAAGTTAATTTACAAGATGAGTTGCTGTCCTGTTTTAGTTAGCCTTCTGAGTTGTAACCTTGGAGTCAGAGATTTTCACACACTTTCATGTAAATAATAGACAATGTTTACTTAACTGTCCTTTCTGTTTTTCATTCCTTTGTGATGAGGGAAAAGTTTGACAAGCATTTCTTTTTACCAGTGAGATTGGAGAGGAAGTGACACCATCCTTTCAATCTCTTGTTGAATTGAGAAATGTATAAATATAGGAGGACAAATAAAGCTTGTCCCCTTTTCATGCTCAGCTCAGCACGTCAGAGTGGTTCTTTCTCTTGTCCTATAGCGACAATGAATGAAGTATTAAAATAGCTATATCAGAAGGAAGACAAAGCCTTACACTTTTCTTATTGATCTTCTTTGACTTTTCCATCCTTAACTACTCTATTGTGCTTGAAATTAAAATAATATAAATGTCTTTACTGATTAAAACCAGTTGATGTAAAAGAGTGGATTATTACTAATTTTTCTAATAAAAAAGCCATATGCCTCCAAATCCATGTGAGGATATATCCTCATGTGAGGATAAAAATATTGTGCAAGAAAAGATATAAGTGGATTTAAAGAAAGAGAGAAGTATCTGGAGATAGTTGCTCATGGGAATCTTTCTGTGTGCCAGTGCACATCTTTCCAGTATAGGGAAATATTTTTCCAAAGAATCAGCAAAAAATCCCAATATTTCAAATATGCTTGTTCTCTTCTTCATCATATCTTGACAGTAGCTCCAGTTTGGACACATGCATGAGATGGCATCATTCCTTTTAGGATTTGGCGACCTAAATTATTTTCCTCACACTAACAGTTTCCTAGATGGCCAAAAGACATAATAAGGACAACAACTTCATCTGTATCAGATATGTGTTCACCATTCTCTGCTTTCTGATTAGAAAAATTCAATTTATGCCAGGTTTCGTATATATTTTAGTTCAAATTTGCAGGCGTCGAGTCTTCCAAGCTTTGAAGGCCAAGTCAGTAGAGCCATAAAATTATAAAGTCCAAAAGATGTAAAAACCAAAGATCTACCAGTTAGAGTCATAAACCTGTGTTTGCCACCCTGTACCACGGGGTCATATTGACTGAAAGCTTACTTGCATTCACAGAGGCAAGAACGTAATGACTGACCTGCTCGGAGTATCCTGAAGTGTTGATCCGGTTGTTTACCTTCCATAAATCAGAGTCTTGCTAGCCCACAAATTATAAGGTCACGAGATTATTTCAAAGCTATTAGGATATTTAGTTTTTATTTTTGTTTGGTTCTTCTCCTCCCCCCACATATCGTTCATGATTGTATATGCAACTGTAGTGAGACAATTTTGGGTACTCTGATCCTTTACAGACGTGGAAATATGCCCCTGTATATAATTATCTACAGCTAACAGAAGCAGCCTTTGTTACTTGTACACTTCCAAAACAAAATGGTTTTGCATGATTTCTTACACAGAAACCGCAGCATCCTAGATTAACCTCAGCCTTAGCAATGAGGTCTTTATGTTAAAGTAGGACATCATGGGCTTATTCAGTTATTATATTCCACCAGGTTTGTTTGGACGAGAAAACTAAAGCAGGAATAACAGATATGTTTAAGCTGTGTTGTTATTTTGAATATTTTATACTATTCTTTTAAATGGTGAATTCTTACTTTATGAAAATAATTAAACCTGCATATAAACTTAAGGTATGTATATAATAAAATATTAGTTAGAATTCTGGTAGAAATAAAGAGGGTTGTTTAAGAATCTGCAATTCTTTTAAGAATTTAAAAAATTTTAAAGTATTTTAAGTAACTAGTTCCTATATTTCAGTATTTTAAAGTATTTAGTTACTTTGTTCATACACATGTGCAAAAAAAAAATTTGAAAATTCTGTTCAGAGTTGTAGCTGCAGGCTTACAAATTAAATAGCACAAACCTGCAAAGACCAGTAGGTCAAATTTCTCATTAACTGTCCTTCCAGAAAAAGCTGCCAACTTCCCAACATCTTCAGAGTTGTCAAAAGACATTATCACAAAGCAAGCTTAGCCCTTGTAACACTTTCTGTCTATAAAGGATCAGAGAGGGAGTTTTGTGCCTATGGCTTGGAAATAATGCATACAGTGATTGCACACATTTATCTTAGTCAGAGCTGTGATGAGGTAAATAAAGGAGGGTTTGTGCACATAGAAATCTGTAATCCATAATATTTCCAGCAGATTGAGTGTAAATGAAATTTTTTCCTGTTTTTGCAAACCTCAGTGATGGTATTTCATAATTTTAGAAAACATTACACACATACCAGAACATTTGAACTGCAAATATGCAGAAAAATAGATAGGCAGTAGAATACAAAAAAAGGCACAGGTAGATTTCCACATAGGCAGTGTTGTTGATTTTGCATCAGAGAAAGTCAAAGTACTAAATCCTGCCCACGTGCTGCTATATATCAATAGCAAATGTATAAAAAATCACAATCTTAAAGCATATATTCACTGGCCATATTTTCAAATTCATCAAAAATGTTCCGTATAGTATACCAAGAGCACTCCTACATTGTGCTCATAATCCCAGGGAGAAGCTGGGTAGATATAAATTGTATCTCATTTATGTAACCCCGTGGTGACAGAGACACCACAGGTTTCACTGTGCAGCTTTCAGAGTAGTGATCCGCATCAGAAGCCCTGCCTTGTTCCATCGCTTTTTGCACCCTTCAGCAAACCCTGAGCACCGTCTCCTCATTTGCGTCTGGATGGCCTCAGCCCAAGCCCTGGCAGACCTTCAGACCTGCAGATCCTACTGGACTGATGAGACATGAAGTCCCACCAAGGAAAAACCCACTGGGATCATGACTGCGCTGCTGCATTAAGTTCCTTTTCAGCAGCAACCTTAAAGAAAACAGGCTCTATCCTACATGTGCAGATCTGAAGGGAAGTCACCATCTGAGCTCTAAGGGAATAAAACGCGTAAAGAGAAGCTTGAAAAAATCTGAATCAGTTAACTACTACTAAATGGCACATGAAATATTGACAATGAATATTTAATCACTGGGTTTTTTTAATTTAAAAGCACCTAGATGAAACTTAGTATTTTGCATCTCAGTAGAAGAAGGAGAAGAAAATTGAATGCATTTGACTGTTCTCTCAAACATATATAAGTATGGCATATGTAAGTCATTTCAAAATGCTTCAAAACAAAAATATGGGGCCAATATGAACGACAGCAAAAGTGGTTTCTTAGAAGAAACTGAAAAATAAAACAGTAAGGCTTTTTGTCTCAGAGGAAATGTTAATAAATCCAAACTGCTCTAATTTATTTGAAAAATAGATCTATCCCAAATATTTAAAATGTGTAGATTAAAGTTAAAATATTCTGTAACTCTTGAGATTTCTAGAACTAATAAATTGAGCCAGTCTGTTGCCCTGGTTTTTGCTAAAGCCTTCTGTTTTGGCCTTGGAGTCGGAATTCTTTCTCACACAGTTTCATGTAAATTATAGCCAGGGTTTACTTAACAGTATTTTCTGGTTTTCATTCCTTTTGTGATAAGAGAACTTCGATGAGCATCTTTTTTCTCCAGTGGGATTGGGAAGGAAGTGACATTTTCTCCAATCCCTTGTGGAGTTGAGAATTGTATAAGACGTGACATATGTAAATAAAGTGGGTCTTTTCCCTCCTTTCTGCTGAACCTAGCAGGTGTGAGAGCGTCTTTATTGTGTTTTCCCAGACACACCAGTCATTCCTTCATATTGGGGCACTTTTAGGTACATTAAAGAATGTGTCTTTTTACACGAGAATTAAGAAGTTTGCTTAATGTCATACACTCAGCCAGACACAGCCATTACCTGTAACCAAGCCTCCACAATCAGTCTACTGCTTTAATTAGTAATTTGACCTTCCTAGACATGAAAAATCACAGTCTCTTCTGCCACAGAATTATTTTTTAATTTGATAAAATTGAATTAACAGCATGTGCTATTCATGGATGTAATCTATGGACACAGATTTGAAACAGATGCTCCTAATATTCTTCCCCTTTTATTTCATCTGTATGAATCACTGCCTGGGTAGGCACCATCTGTGCTTTGTTCTCTGTTGCCAGAATGGGCCACTTCAGAAGGTAAAAAAAAAATTGGTGTCAGAATTTCCTGGACAATGCAAATTCTGAGTTTAAGGTAACACAGCTCCCTAAGACCAGGATTAAGTTATTTCTTAGTCTCCTTGTTATTGAAAATAGTTGGGTTAATTATTTTTTTCATTATACAAGACTTTTCCCTCTCTGACTTTTTGAACACCTTTTCTATTGTGTTGATGCATGGAAATGGCGGAACTCAATGCAAGTATTTCTCTCATACTCTCACAATCAATCTGCACAAAAGTAGCAACATCTATTTGTGCCTTCTGGACAGTGACCAGTCTATGCATCAAAGAACCTCATTTACCCCATGACCTCAGGTTTGCACTGGCAGTTCAGGTTTAGTTGGTTATTTATCATACAATATAAGCATGAATCTCTATTAGCAAGTGGGGCACATTGCTCTGTAATTTGGATCTCTTCTTATACTTTACTACTCCACCTAACTTCTATGATTTGCAAAGTCTAAGTGATACTTTCCTCCATAACACTGCTGAGAACCACAGCTGTGTATTTTTGTGGTTTGCCTCTGATACTTCTGCCTGCCTCCAATGAATGCAGGCAAAGAAGAGATTTTTAGAGCAGTAAAAAGATAAACTACTCAACAGAGAGTACCAAGGACTCTGTAAAAGAGGAGTGCAGAGGCTGGTAATCAGGGAATCAGATGTGTCCAACCACATTAATATATATATTCTCACAAGGCCAGAGCCTAGCAAGGAGATGTTAAATTCTTAAAGAGGATGGCAGTTCTCAGGAGCTGCACAGGATGGGAACTGAAAAAGAGAGCAGTCAAAGCCAACCTAAAGGTCGTGCTAAATCCAGCGGTGAATCCCCTCTGGCGGGGACCTTTGATCCATGCCCATCAGTCCGCAGCCCCGCGGCAGTGCGCTGCAGAGGCAGTGTCTGCGGCACAGGAGAGACCGGCCGGCTCAGCTGGATGCCTCCCAACTCGTTGGCCGGGTCACCCCAGCATTTGTGAGCGTTTCATCGCAGAATCCATTTGGTTGGAAAAACCCTTTGAGATCATCGGGTCCAACCTATGAGCGAACACCACCATGCCAACCAGACCATGGCACTCAGTGCCACATCCAGTCCTTTCTTAAACGCCTCCGGGGACGGAAACTCGTCCACCTCCCTGGACAGTCCATTCCAACATCTGTCACTCTTTTTGTGAAGAAATTCCTCCTAATGTCCATCCTAAACCTCCCCTGGAGCAGCTTAAGACTGTATCCTCACGTCCTGTCGCTAATTGCCTGGGAGAAGAGGCCAACCCCTAACTTCCCTCAAAACCCGAGCTACCCGTGCAGTCCCCTGCTACCCACTCCAATTTCGAGTTGCTCCTTGCCCGTGCCGCCTCCTGTCCTGCGCTCACACCGGTACAAACCCGGGGACCAGCAGCACCCCACCCGCTCCGCCCACTCGCACACCCCGCACCGTAGTGCGCTGCCCTGGGCGTCCCCCGCCACACGCTCAGGGCTTCCCACGCGGAGAACCCTTGGGCGCTTGGCGCACACGGCCCGAGCCCTGCCACGGAGGGGCAGCGCTGACTGAAGCCCGACCCTCGCCCGCGCCGTGCCCAGGGCCCCGCGGCCAAGGGGCTCTCTCCGCCCCCTCCCGCAGGAGGGCCGGCTCCCGGCTCCCGGCTCCCG
>VYXC01002076.1:607280-686269 GCA_013397175.1 Platysteira castanea
ACGGCGGCGGCTCCGCGCCCGGCGCGGGAAAACTGGGCTCGGGCTCGGCACAGGCGGGGCTGGGCGCCGAGCACAGCCCGGACCTGCACTTCAAAATGAGCAAGAAGATCGCCCAGCTGACGAAGGTGAGGGAAGCGCACCGGGTCCTCAGCCGCCTCGGGTGTCCTCCTCCTCCGCTCTGTTTCCCTTCGCTCCTTGCCCTCATGCCAGCAGTGACGGGCCTGGAGAGGGGCAGACTGTCGGGGCTGATGGCAAATCCGGTGGGATGCGGCCGGATTTGTACCCCGGAGACTGAGCCTGGAGCGCCCTCGGTCCCCGGGAGCATCCCCCGGTCGCCGCGGGCAGGAGCGCGCCGTGGTCCCGCGGGGAGAGCTCCGGCGTTCCAGGAGCCGCGGGGCTGGAGAGGAGCCGCTCACCGGAGCTGCCGCAGTACCGGCCCCCGTTAGCTGTGTCCGAATCCCGCCTGGCACAGCCAGGTATCCCGGTGAGCGGGAGTGGATCCCTGACTGCTGGGCTGGTGCTGGTTATTTATTCTGTGGAAATTGTAGCTTCTCTCCTAGCTCTGTTATAAGCCCTTCTCCGAATCTCTTTAAATGGAGAAATTGAAGTGGTGCTTGCCTTCCCTTTGGTGAAGTGCTGTTATTTAAGGTGTCTGGTAATACCTTAAATGCCTGAGATGGTGAGGGTGAAGTGTGAGAAAATTTCTGGTCTGCTATTGCTGATTGAACAGTTTTCATTATGTCATCCCCTGCCTAGAGAATACAATGCATCTTTGTGAGAGGCTGGAGTCAAGCTAGGAGGTGTTTTTAAAGCCTATTGCTACGGCGGGTAGGCCCAGTGTTTCAGATGTGGCTGTAATTTACTTAGAATAACTTAAAACAATGCTTTGGTGCTGTAATCTGTCTTGTGTGATGCTCAAGCTGTAGGCAAATAGCATTATTTAGGAAATGAGAGGCAGATTCTCGTTATTAAAGAGAAAGCAGAAGAAGTAATTTTTGTCAGGAATTTAATAGCTTAAACATTTAAAGGTATTTTTAAAACACTGTGGGAACTGCCAGTATTCTTAACGTGTATGCTAAAATGGATGAAGGTGACATTTCGTTGGAACTAAGAGTGAAGAGAATGAAGACTGCTGGCAGTCTCACAGTGGAGACAGTTCATATTTATGTACAGTTGATGCACCATTGACCAGTTAAAAATAGTATTTATCGTGGCACACTGTGCACCTTAGTGTGTTGGAAAGCTGATGACTGAGGGGTATCTTGTCCTTGAATTCAAAGTCCAGTTTCTTTTGGTGTTAACATCAGTGGAACTCTAATTGCATAAAGAGAAAAGTTGAACTATAGTAAAATGAAGAATCTCCTTGATTTTGCTCCATGTGCATACAACTGATAAACTAAAACATTAAAGATGTTGCTACAGATTTTTGCTCCCTAAAAGGTATAAGAAGCACCTGGAGACCCTAAATGTGTTTTAGGCTTACCTTAAGGCCTAGGTGCATATGTAAAGTAATACTTTCAAAGAAGAATTTATATTTGTGTGTATGCCTCTGATATATTTCCCTTACTTTCTCCAGGAAATTACCCAGCAGTTTATAGTTGATTTCAGAAACAGCATTCCACTTCTGATGTGAAGTCATTTGTGTATTACCCATGAGTTCCACATCACTGGACATGTGCCATGTGCACCCTCACTTATTATGCATCAGATATCTTGAGGTGGATGTGAGTTAATTATGAATTTAAATGCATGGTGCTGAAATATTTTGAACTCCTGTGCTGGAAAATGTAAAGAGAGTGAAAGTAAATACCTTTTTTTTTTCTCTTTTTTTTTTTTTAATGATCCGTAGTAGAGTTCATCTAAAATTTTATATATTGTGTGCAAGTCTGTCCCGACAAGCACTTCAGATTAGTGTAAATAAAACCTTTGAGTTGTTTTCTGCTGTGTATTTAAAATAATTGCAAATCATGTGCTTGTACAAGGAGTTTACTAGTGAATTAGACTTTTGCAGGACTGGAGTCTTGTATGTTTCCCAGTGACTTGCAGATTCTGGCAGTGTTTTACTTTGTGTGTTGTGTTCTGTTTTCAAGTTTTAGGGAGAAAGCTTGGGAAATCAGCTGATCTTTCTATTGAGTGAAAGTCTGGAATGAATAGTAGTATTTTTAAAAGTAAACCAAGGTATATATAAAAATGTCTCTTGCACCTATTTCAACAATAAAATGAAGATTTTAAAGATTAGGATTAAGATTGAAGGTATTGTAATAAATGAGTTTCATTAGAGGTGCACATTTTGACAGTTTTGTAGCTAGAGGGCTCAGGTCTTACATTTCTGTTTATTACTTGACCTCTCGGGAAGGAAGGCTTAAAAGAATTATAGAAACTTCTGGATAAAGTATGATCTAAATTTTCTAATCTGCTCTAGAATCTGAAGCCTGATTTGATAGCTGGCTCAGAAATTAATCCTTGCGAAAGGAGTCAAGCTACAGAGGAAAAATATAAACATAATAAACTTTATTTCCCTAAGTGAGACTTAACTCTCGGAGAAGAATTAACTTCACTTTGCAGAAGATTCCTTGAAGTAAGATGTTGCAAAAGGATTTTATAATATTTCTGTTAAGGTCTGTTGACCAAATTCTGCTGTTCTAGCTTTTTCAAATGCTTACCAGCATATGTGCATAAAATTCCCTTTCGGTAATCTAGGAATTTATTGTTAGGAGTACCACTTCGTAATTGTGCTTCTCAAGTTGTTTAATGTCTTATGTATAAGATACTTCTTACATGTCTTTCAACTGTTTTCCCCATTTATTTAATTTTTGTTCCAACTCTTCTCTAAGAGTGTCTTGAAGATGTATTAACTCTTCCTGTGGATTTAGAGCAGAAGGCACTTTACCATGTCATAACAAACCCACCAATGTAGTGTGGCAAAAGGAAATCTAAATATTCATTGTCAAAGTAAGACACACAGTTGAGTTATCCAGACAGCTTCTGTCTTCTGACAAAAATAATGTGACTCCATAGTTTATTTTTGCCTATCCTTGTGCAGTGTGTATTATAAGCTGTGAGTAGGAGCAGAAGAAAATGCTTTCCCCACAGAAGATGAGGGTCACTCATGAATTAAATGTGAAATTCCAAAATTAGGATTCCTCAGTTATGTTTTTGCGTTACTTAAAGAGAATCTGATGTTTTAGTCAAAACAATACAGGAACACAAAGTAAAAGGTGAAATTTGTTTAATAACCAGATTTAATCAGAAATTCAGAGTGGGGCAGTATAAGGTATGAATCCATTTCACTAAGTAAAACACTTCTGAAGTGCTTAACTATATTTTTACTTTTGGGTGGGAGAGAAAGACATACTTGATTTAACTTTAATATGCTTAATTCACAGAGGAGGGTAAAACAAGTGGTTAAAATGCAGATCTAAAAAAACCAAGATGATACTTCGTGTCATGTTCAAAGACTGCAGTAGATTGTAACTGAAGCAATTTTAGATCTTCCTCTTCAGTATAAGCTCCTTATTTTCAGGCGTTTCAGAAGATCTGTGTACCAGTTTGGGATAAAGTAGCATCTGACACAAAGATTAAAGCCAACAAGAAATAAATTGCGATTATGAGATTGCATGTATGTGTTTGTACTACTGCATGCAGGAGTGCCAATGCAGTGTTGAATTATGCCTGCTGCAGATGAAAATATGCATATATATTTAATTAGTTTGCATAAGGCAACTGAAATAGAAACAAAAAGCAAGATGCTGCTATGCTTACATCAGTAGGAGAGAATTAGTTTTCACAAGTCCCACAAGAGTTCAAGTGGCTTGTTTCTCATTTTGGATTTATTGGGGTGCTGCTTTTTTTTTTGTCTGGTTTCTTCTTTCTTTCTTTGTGATGTAGTTTGTAGCTTGAGCATTTTTGATTGAGAAATCCGTATCCTAAGTGTGTCTGTAAAGTGTGTTGTGCAAGTTATGTGTCATCAGCGTAAATCTTTGACTTCTACAGAATAGCTGCATGATTTCTGCTGGGATTATGAAATGAGAATCTTCAGTATTGGTTTGGTTGTATGATATTTGTTGCAGAAATTTTACATTAACTGGAGCAACTCTGATGAGAAAGAAACACCTGTTAGTGTAGATTGATGAGAAAATACAACCTGGTAATGTGCTATTGCGGCCCAGAAAACCAACCCAGTATCCAGGGCTGCATCAGGGGAATGTGACCAACAGGTCAAGGGAACTGATTCTCCCCCTCAACTTTACTCTCCTGAGACCCCATCTGGGTGCTGTGTCCAGCTCTGGGGTCCCCAGCACACAAAAGACATGGACCTGCTGGAGCAGGTCCAGAGAAGGGCTCAGAAGATGATCAGAGGGCTGTGGAGCAAGTCCAGAGGAGGCCACAAAGATGATCAGAGGGCTGGAGCACCTCTCCTGTAAAGGCAGGCTGAGAGAGCTGGGCTTGTTCAGCCTGGAGAAGAGAAGGCACTGGGGAGACCTTAGAGCACCTTCTGGTACCTAAGGGAAACCTGCAAGAGAGGGGGACTTTTGAAGGTCATGTAGTGATAAGACAAGGGGGATTGGCTTTAATCTGAAAGAGGATAGATTTAGATTAGATATTAGGAAGAAATTCTTTACTGAGAGGGTGATGATGCACTAGAACAGGTTGCCTAGAGAAGCTGTGGATGCCCTATCCCTGGAAATGTTCGAAGCCAGGCTGGATGACATTTTGAACAAACTGGTGTAGTGGAAGATGTCCCTGCCCATGGCAGGGGGATTGGAATTGGCTGACCTTTACGGTCCTTTCCAACCCAAGCTATTGCATGATTCTGGAAGAAGAGTCTGTAAGTGCCATAAAGATAATCTCTACCCTAGTTAGCATCTTTGTCTATTTAATAAAAAGAAACTGTAGAAAACATTAATGTTTTACCTTGGTACATACTTAGAGCTTGATGGTTCAGTTCTGGAAAGGTTCCAGAAAACTCATTCAAAGACTACAGTAACAAAGTTTAACCAAGGCAGGTCATCCTTGAGTAAACAAGAAACTAGAATCCGAGACTCCTGAGACCTGACTTCTGTTCTCAATTCTTCCAACAGCTTCTTGTCTATATTTGGGAAACTGCTTAAAAAAAAATTCTTGATTTTCCTTCTGTCTTCCTGTGTTAGAGAGAAGTATTTAGACAATATACATTAATGTTGTTAATCCCGTCAGTTTCTAGGGGATGTAGATAGTAAATTTACTTCAAAGACTGAAGAGCAAATTTGATGATCTTTAATTCAGATGCTTAAGGTTTTTTTTGTATGTACTTTTTTTCTGGGATGGTTAAAGGTCTCCATCAGCCATCACAGAATGCAGTTCTATGGAAGGAAGAGCTGTAAGGTTTAACTTACATTAATGATTCTTAACAAAATGTTTCCAGTGAAACTTTGTCAGTTTTTATTTGGAAGTATTCTGCCTCAGGAAACAAAACAACTAAACCTCTTGCAGAAGGTTCCTTGTGCATAAAATTATAAGAAAACTTTTTAAAAAGAGCCCTTAAAACCAGGGAAGAAATGAGAATGTAAAAATCCCTGTAGAACTGTTTTGATGTTAGCTGTCATCATGTTGTAGTTGATGCCATTAACAGTTTTGTAGAAACTTGAAATTTAGCTTTTTAAGCAGCCTTATGTCATCTCTCCAATGTGTGTTAACACTGGCAGTAGGCCAGTATTTGTAGCAGCTCTAGGATTGCATGAAAAGAACTGAAATTTTGAGGTGGGTGTGATTTAAGTACATATTTTAATGTCAGTATTTTTCATATTATTCTGACTGATAATGTGTGGATAAATATTATGTTACTACATTTGAAATAAAAGCAAGGACTAAAAGATATGAAAATGTAATATTAGATATTCAATTAATTTACATTTCTCTGGAGATATTTAAATTTTTTTTGTGTTAATTATTCCAAAGACAGCTGAACTAACTCCTCTAAGAAGGTAGAGACTTCTTAGCTAGGAAATGAGAAATTTGCTCCAGAAATATTGTGTGTAACTATCTTAAGATTTTTCTTTTTTTAAATCATGCTAGTGTAGTCTCTCCATTTTCCCTGTCAGACTCTTTCCATGTGATGTTCCAACTGTGTCCTTATTCTGCAGTAATTATGGTCTTCGCAAGGGATATTCACTGAAGAGGAGTTTTCTGTACCCATGATGGTATAAGGAGAAAGATGGAACTGGGTGAAAATGTCATGTCTTTAATACCATCTGGTATAGTTCAGAAGAAGTAAGTAGAAATTTCAGGCTCTCAGTATCTTCTTCAGAACTTCAGTAAAATCATCAATTATTGTCTTTATCTCAATACTTCCTGATTTATGCACTATGAATTGCTTTAAAGAAGCTGTAGCTTCTAGTTTAGACCTGAAGAGGTCTTTCTTACCTTTCATGTTTTGTAGGACAAAAATTACAGAATTCGGCGGTTTAGTTAATAAGGACTATATATCTCTCAAATGGTTCTTCCCTTCATTATCATTGCAAACCTCTAAGGTGAGACTGCAGGGGTTCTATGTTGACCTGATATGGGTATATTTTAGAGCTCAGTGTTGTGATGTGTGAATTAGGTCAATGACTTTACAGTCTTTTATCACAAGACATCAAGAAGAAAGAAGGAGGACAAGAGTGAAATATTTTTAATAAAAAAAATATTCAAATTAATTCCTTTGCTCTCCACCCACATATTTTAATGATTGACTGGTAACTCAGAGTTCTTCTGAGGCCACTGATAACTTAGTGTTCTAAAGATATTTCCTGTATGTGTGTGTAATTGAAAGTGTGATGTTGTTGGAAAACTGTCTGATCGCACATTCACATATGTTACTAGTCTAAAAAGCCTCTTTATTACACTTATGCATATATTAGCTTCTCTGAGATAATTTTGGTTTGGTTTTTTTTTTTTTTCTCCTCATTTTACAACCATTCAAAAGGATAATAAAAATGAAAAGATAAATAAATAAATTGAGAGAGAAGATAAATAATATCACATGGCAGCTGGGGACATAGCTTAGTGGTGGACTTGTAAGAGTGTTAGGTTTACAGTTGGACTTGATGATCTTAAGGATCTTTTCCAACCTAATGACTCTTAAGATTCTCTATGCATCCTCTTATTTATTATTCACTGCTATAATTAAATAGTATGGAGTTACAAGGAGCTGGAAAACTGTGAGATGTTATTGCTCTGGTCTGTACTTCAGCTGTTAAATCCGATGCCTCAACACAGTAAGGATATTTAACGAAAAACTTGAAAGCCATGGATTTTACTACAAACTTCAATGTTAACAACATGTTAAAATTTAAAAGCTAAAGAAGGAAGAACATTCAGGACATAAATGAAACGTGATATTGCAACACCCATGAAGTTTAAAATCTGCCAATGTTTAGCTGCTTTTTATATAGGACAATATAAACCTTACCAAAAAAAAATATTTTGAATATATATTGATTTGGGGTTTTGTTGTTCCAGTTTTCTGCTAAGTACTGCATTATGAAAGAAGGCTTCTGCAATTTTCTTTTTAGATGGAAGTGTCAGTTCAGAGTTAAGAACACAATGCTGAAATGCTTTCCTTCAGATGTAAAAGTTGTAAACTGGAGAGTCTTTTATGTATATTTGAAAAAGGAAATCAGTAGTTGGGCTCTGTAACTCTACAAGGTATTTATAGATTAATTACTTCATACACTTGTAAATTAGTATGAGCACAGCACTCTGAAGTACTCAATCCCATAAGGAGTTTTGATTTGACAAGTCTTACAAAAATGGATCAGCAGAAGATAGTCTGGTGGGTTTTTTGGTCTAGTTTTTGGTGTTGTTTTTTTGTTGTTGTTGGTATTTGAAATATCATGAATGTGCAAAGAATTTGTTTCAAATTGACATACTTAGCACTTCTTTAGAAGAAGTCAGATTGCAATTTAATATTAAACATTGTGGTTTTGTACTTTCTTCAAACACAATACAATTCTATTTGGCAACAGCATTGCTTTGCGTATTTGGATATTTCTGTATTGTCATGCAACCTTTTGGTTATACATATTTTATTTTTTAATGTCTAGAAATACATGAGAGGTGTTCTGCACCTAATACATGCATAGAAGTGTTATTTGTCATAAGTCATTGGTTTGGTTCAGCAACTTCTAGCCCTGAGTAGCTTCTAAGCACTTAAATTACTTCGATATCTCATTTTCTGAAATCAGCCTTTGGCTTTAATAAAAACAATAATTCTGTCAGTGATACTACTGTTTTCCACCCTTCCACTTCTGCATTGAAGCTTCATTCTCCTTTGAACTGTATTGAGGAGGAGGGCATTACCTTAAAATAGTCATGAACTTTTTCTAACTGTTTGCAGGCTTGCTGCTAAATAAACCCAGCAAATCTCAACATAACATTATGAAATCAGATGTATATGTCTCTTGGCTGATACAAATTTGGCAATAGTAAGCCAGGCATCTGTGTATTCTTCTAATGACCGATGTCATACCAGTAACCAAAGGCATTGCATTCCAAAAATAACCAGGAGAAACAAAACAGTCTAAAGCTATTCACCATCTTGTCCTACTTAATGCATGTTACCTGGTTCTGTTTCCTCAGCCAGGCTCTTCTAACTGAATCTAGAAGGCTAGGAGGAGGAAGAGGAACCTTTTGCTGGAGATGTCACTTGACTAGGATCAAAATGACAGCTTTTAAAAATAGCTAATGTTAAAAAGTTCATTAAGTCCTTCTTCAAGATGCTGTCGTTAAATGGAAGACAACCTTTTAGCTACAAGAAGTAGTATGAGGTGAATATGAGAAGTAATAGTTTTCTATTTTAATTTTTATGAGATTAATCTTCCCAGCCAGTTTCCTAAAATTAAATTTCTATAAATCTGAATTGTAATGTGTTCAGAAAACAGGTGTGCTATAATCCAAAGATTTTTATTTGAACAGTGTTTTTGCTCACAACATGACTGAAAGCTATAAATTTTAGTAAAGGGTGTCTGACACTGCCTTCTCAGATCTAGTATTTTGCAGTATGGATGCTGATGTGTTTGGATAGGTTGTACTAAAATGTATTTCAGTAATCTTCTATGACTGTCTTTGTTCTTTTAAAATTTGACAAATGAAGATAATGGAAAATTATTTCTTTAATAAGGCTTAGGAAAAAGGACTTTTTTCATTTAACTGCTTTGTGTAATTGTAAGTGTAGGTTTCACACTTAAAATAGGGTTTATTGTAGCTGGTTGTAGTAAGTAATCGTATGTCTATATCTAAAAAAAAAAAGGCAAAACACCTTGAACATGTATGTATGTCTTGTCAACATAACTCATTTATTAAAGAAAATACTTTGTGTTGTGACATAGAATGGTAGAAATTTATTGGAAATTCCAGATCTATTATTTTGTCTGGGTTGTTCACTAGCTTTCCATATATTGTCTAACATTATAGTGTTAACTTAGAGTTACATGCCGTAAAATTCAGCCAGTCCTCTCCCCAACCCCGCTTCTGTTTTTTTCTTTGAAAAGCGTATGTCCCTCTGCTTTGTGCTGAGACTGGACTTTGACACGAAGCTCGGTTTACATATTCTTTGAGCTGACCTGGAAGTGTTCTGTGGCCGTTCTTTCTATTCCTGTGATTCTTGTCTTGTCTTCTTTATTTCCGTGCTCTGTTTCACACCTTGTGAATGGTCCACACTATGGATTGAAAAGGTGTATATGGCAATTCGGTGTATTAGGTATATTCTGTCTTGCCTCCAAATATGTAATGCATGAGATCGTAATTCTTACCACTTTGGGCAGACGCTGCTTTAGGAGGTACATTCTGAACAAATGAAGAGCCTGAAGCATATTTAGGTTTTGTTGGTTTGTGTTCTTTCTCATAGCTGTGAGCTGATACTCTAGAATAAACTAGATTTCAAATACCAGATTGTTGCGGGGCGGGGATGGGGGGGGAGGAGGGAGTTGTTGCTGGAGTTGTTTTGGTTTGTTTATTGGGTTTTTTTTTGTCAAAGCTGTTTGTGTAATAGACTCTTTCTCTAATGGAAATTTTAAAATGTTTTGGGTTGGGATTTTGTTTTGGTTTGTTTTTTGTCTTTTTTTGTCTCTGTTGGGTTTTTTTTGGGGGGGAGGTTTGAGGTTCTTTTTTTTTTTTATAGGTCTATGCTCCCTGGTCCTGAGAAAAATTAAATTTCCTGCTTTCAAAAAACGTCACCAAGCTAAAGGTTGTAGACAAAAGTAACACACCGTCTCACTCTAGGATATTAAAAAAAATTACAAAGTGATCATAAACTGTAGCGTCTGTATAGGCCTTTATGAAATTTTGATAAAGTTGGTCCCTTAAATAAAGTCCTGACTCATAAGCTATATTCAACTCTACATTCACTACTAATCTTCAGCCTCATCTATTCTCACGTATAGAAAAGGAATTCTTATAAAAATAGGGAGAATTTTTTAAAGCTTCAGAAAGAAATGAAGAAAATTCTTTGGTCTTGGAAGCATAAAAACCCAGTAGCTTTGTCAAAGAATTGGAAGTAGTCTTAAGTTTACCTACAAGAACCAATTTTATCAAAGACCAGGATCTATATATATTTAGTGAAGTGTGAGGCTGTATGTGCTTTTCTTGGGAGACTTGTGAGGCTCTCCTCTTGGGAAGAAGAGCCTTGTCAGACGCTTTGCATATGGGCTGTGTTGGGTGTGTGTTGAACTGTTCTCTTGCCCCGTGTTGCCCCTTGGCTGCAGGGGTGGGCAGCAGCCACTGCTCTCCCTGGTACCGTGTGGGGCTGCCTCTGTGTTTTATCCTCACTGGCACTGGTGTCAACAGCAACCAAGTTTGACTTGGTTTATGCAAACCAGTACATTTCCCTACTGGCAAGATCTTGTTAGAGGCCCAGCTTATATAACTACAATTTCCCAAATGTTTTATGTAGTCGGTGTGGCGAGATATAACATTGACTCTGCTGAACGCTATGGAGGTAAGTGCAGCGGATTATTTCTCTGAAAGTGTGTGCCATGCCATTTTGTAGTGTCCTCCCAAAAACCTGGCAGAATTAAAAAAAAAAAAAAAAAGGATAAAGGAGAGAAAATTAAAACAGGCACTGATATTTTTCAGAGTTCTGTCAGTTAGTAAATTAAGAAATATTTGAGAATATTTGAATGAGCAGCAGCGTTTTCTTAATTTTGTCAGGACTCTGAAAGAGGGGTTTATGTTTGATTTTCTAAAGCTGACTTAGAGAATATACAACAAAAAATGGATTAATTCCTACAGGATTTCTATTTGGTTTTATTCTGTTCTGAAATAACTGCATTTTTAGCTCTTAAGGATCTTAAGAAGCTGGAAATGCAATTGTCTTGTCATAAAATTCACTAAAGATATGTCTTTTATTTCTGGATGTTGCCCAAAATATCTTAGGTTCACAGATTCTCAAAATAAGAGGAAATTGCCTCTTGAAACAATATACTACTTAAAACCCCTTACTTTGGTGGTTAATCAAAAACAGTGATACGTGCTTGTAAGATGACTACCATTTTCACCCTTTTCCCCCTTCCGTTTTTAGGTGTTACTACTCTTGTTGTTGGAAGTTCTGAACTTAATATTACTCTCCTGAGAGAAAATTCATTTGTGTGTATGTGGAATAATTTTGTAGAATGAGGATTTCTAGGGATCTATGTACCTGAAAGGTTTAAATCAGATGTGCAAATATTCAAGTAATAAATCTGAAAGGAAATGCAGCTCTGAGACAAACACAACTTGAGAATAGCCCCTTAGTCTATCCTGTTTTCCTTGCAACTCTTTAGGGTCTAGTCATATAGCAGATGTGTCAACAGTAGTTTAGATAGGTGATTAGAGGGTAAATGGGATTCTTTCTTACAGGGAAACAGATTGGGGAATTTGTTCGTCTGTCACTAAATCTCCTTTATTTTTATTATTTTTTTCTTCAGTGTGTTTCTCAAGACTTAACTGTCTTAGGAAATTGCCTGAAGCTACTGTGCTACAGATTTGTCATGTTTGTTTCTGGCATACCTGATTGATAGAGGTTGCCAGAACTGAAAAGGGGTTTTGAGTGGGTGTTGGTACTGCCACACCTATCCCAGCACAAGGATATTGATTTGTGGTTGCAAGTACATCCCACATGAGTCTGTAACAGGAGGAAATAGTTGTTTCCAGTTGAATGAACAACCTATGTTTATTGGGATACGCAGTGAATTAGTTGGATACTCTGTGTTGAGTTCTAGTGTATTTTATGTCTGGTTCTGTGATTGAAGACTGCCCAAAATATAGGAGGTATACTGAGAACTTAATGAAAACTATGGAAAACTGACAAGTACAAGCACTTGTTTAACTTTTATCTGTAAAATAAGACATTTCTGAATGTTCATGCTTGTTCATTTATAATGAACTTATCATAAAAAACCTTACACTTTCATGGAAGAGATTTTGGTTTGGAAGCTGTATTGTATGCAGTCTCTTTAACCCCTAAACTGTAGGTAGAAAGCAATGAAAATTCTCTTAAAGTATAGGTTAAAATTAGGGACAGCATCTGCTGGAAACAGAACAGAGCTAAATATCAAAAACTTTCGTCTTTATTAGAACCTTTCCTGACTGTATAATGGGAGCAGTGGTGAATCAGTGGCTGGTGATACTTGTGCTTAGTGTGTAAAAGTGATGTTAACCTTCAAACCAACCAAAGCTTAAATGGTATTTGCTAGCTAATTTGTAATTCAACTTTGAAAAAGTATTGAAAAACTTAAGCAAATTTGCTGTTGACTGTTAAATGTCTAAGTCTGAAAACCAAATTTTTCCATGCTGTCTCTTAACAAGTTTTGAGTTATAATTGTATTGAATTACAGCTGGTGTATTGGCAGCTTTGTTGTACATAGAATAGTCTTAAAATAGACCTTGGAATGATAATTCAGTGTGTTCATTGTATGTGAGTTGTATAGATAATTCTTAAATTTTTTTCTTAACTAACTGTGTATTTTTCGATATGCCACCAATTTAGTTTATTTTTGTTTCCCTTTTTGTGTAAAGAATGGAAGATTTTTGCAGTAGTAGTCAGAACTAAGCATGTTTGTATGAGAGACTGAATATATGTAAACTGACAGGTGCGTGATACAGACCTGTACCCACCAGAGGCCTTGAGCTAATTATTTAATGTGAAGTTGCACACAAGTGCTCAGTGATTTTTTTTTTATCCTTCTCGCAAATCTACTTGTTTGATTTATATGTATTCCTTAATTTAAGATTGCCACTGTTTTCTCGTTTGTTGAATTTAAAAAAAGGAAGTAATAAAAGCTGAAGAAAGACTTCTTGGTTTTCCTTTAATCATCTTTATCATATTAGCTATCACAGATTTTCTTCTTAGGATAGCTAAACACAGCCGAAACTTGGTGAAGGTTCTTATTTGACTGACCCATCAGGTGTGGGGAATTTTTGTTGGAAGTGAAAAGTTCTGAACAGTCTTACCTACAGAATCCTGTATGATGAATTGCTTGAAGATAGGAGTTAATATCTCCCATTTTATGTGGAACAAAGTAAGTATTGTAAAAGAGGCAAATCTGGCAAATCATTTACAATATAAGTACTCTTAAGATAAGCTCCTTTTATTCCAGCTGCCAAACAGAAGCAGTAGTAGAAGCCTTTATTGCAATTGCATGAGACAAGTTTTTAAGAACATTCACTAGGGTGGCTCTCCAGATGATATCACTGATGAAGTTTGGATTCAACTGGATAGGCATAATAAGAAAGTACAGCTGTTGGACTGAGAGTTCAGGATTCTACTTACTGTATTTAATGGGATGAATGGGAAAAAGAGATGCTTTAGGACAAAGCAGTATAACTGTATGCTTTTACCAGAGCATCAATTTTCTTGTAGGTCTCCATTAGTGGAGATACTACAATTTTTCTACTTAAGTATACACAATTTTTTTTTTCGCTTTTTATTGAATGGTTTAGAAAACTTGTGGTGGAAGGAACTGCACAAACATTAAGTAGATAGACTAGACACTACGATAAAAATGTATTTAGTCTTTATTTTTTTTTTTTGTGGGACTGTTTTTTTAAGGAATTTTAAAATAGGTTACACCTCCGCTGTTCTTTGTCATGTGCCTGTGAGTTTTCTCCAAGTGTGTGCTAGACAAGTAGACATTAAAGTAGGCTAAAAGCTGGCTGAACCTCTGGACTTTGTGTTGTGGTCAGCTGTGTGAAGACCAGTGGAGGGCTGGTCACTAACAGTGTGCCAATCTGTTTAACATCTTTGTTATGACCTGGATGATGAGACAGAACGCACACTCAGCAAGTTCGTAGCCAATACAAAAGTGGGACAAGTGGTTGATAGAACAGATGGGTGTGCTGCTATTCAGAGCTGGACAGGCTGGAGGAATGCACCGACAGGAACCTCCTGCGAAGGCCTATCTGGGGCAGCACAGCAAGGACGTGGCTAGAATCGACTGGCTGGAAAGAGCTGAGCAGTAAAGGCCCCGGGGTCCTGACAGACCACGAGTTGAACGTGGGCCAGCAATGTGCCAGCAATGGCAAAGAAGGTCAATGGCACACTGGACTGCGCTGGAACAAGTGTCACAGCAGTTCAAGGGAGGTGATCCCTCCCCTCTTCTCTGTGCTGGTGAAACACACCTGGAGTGCTGGGTCTGGTTCTAAGGCTCCCCGTATGAGAGAGTCATGGACATACTGGAGCAAGTCCAGCAAAAGGCCACTAAGATGATGAGGGGAGTGGACCATCTGTCTTACTAGGGAGGCTGAGAGTTGCGTCTGTTTAGCCTGGGGAAGGGAAGGCTCAGGGGGATCTTATGAATGTGTGTGTACACCAGATGGTGAGGAGTAAAGAGGACTGAGCAGGCATATTCTTAGTGGGTCTCATGAAAACATAAGGCAACAGGCACAAACAAAAACATAAGAAAACACTTCTTTTTTTTTTTCTACTGTGAGGATGGTCAAATTCTGGCACAGGCTGCCCAGAGATGTTCAGGAGTTGTCTTCCTTGGGGACACTGAAAACCCACCTGAGCAAGGCCCAGCATAGTCTATGCTAGCTGACCCCACTTAGCATAGGGTCTGGATTAGACTAGGTGACCTCCAGATGGGTCTTCCAATGTCAGCCCTTCTGTGATTCTGTATACATGGTGTTTCTGTAATAACTACTGTGCCAAACCTGTAAATTGTGAGTGTCAGATGTTAAAATTAATAGTTGTTATTATTGTGTAAATACTGAGATGTAGCTAGAAATTACAGATTTTTTCCATTGCATGATAGCTACCTGTAGGTTACTGGAAAGTATCCCAGTAGGCCACTACAAACTTGTCCTAGATTCATCTTGGGCTTGGCTTTGAAAATAAATTTGGACTCTCAACTGGTTACTATGCCACCTTCTGCTTACTTTATGATTTTGCTTCTATAACCTAATTTTTTTTTTAAAAAAGAGTAGAATTAGTAATCAGTCTTTAATATGAACATGGATTTTATTTTTTTGGTTAAAATCGGGATTTTTTTATTCCAGAGGAATGGAAGAGAAATTACTGCAAGGTAGTTTCTTTCTGATCTTTCTGGGAAAGTAGCTCAAATTCTTCTGTGGTTATCAAAAATTGTGTGATTCTGATTGGAGTTTACTTCATTTATTCTGGAAACATAGCACTTAGCATTAAAACTTCCAGGGGTGATTTCTGGGTAATGCCTTCTAGAAAGTGGAAAGATGCTGTAGATAGAAATACTGTGTTGGGAGTCTTGCAGTATGTTTTTCACTTATATTTCTTTCCTGCATAGCTGCATACTTGCTTTGAAAGCTCCATGCCTTTCCTTCCTTAAACAAGCCTGGAAAGTAGAAAATCAATTATGAGCAAGAAACGGATTTGTTTTCCAGCCTGCTTTTCAAAACTTGCTCCATAGGGGCTGAGTGGTATATTCTTATCTGCATGGTCTGTTTTGCTGGGAGGAACCACTAGATACTGGAATTGCACAGGGTCTACAGAAATTCTTGAGGAAATAAAATAGATCAGGCATTGAGAGGAGAAGTCTTGCAGTCAGAGAGAGTGCAAAAATGAAGTTTGTTTTGATGGGAAAGAGAAAACTGGGAAGACCTTTTCTCTGGCTTGTCATACAGTACTGCTGTTTTTTGGGGAAAACTGAATATAAAAAAACCCTTTTGCTAATGCTTTCATCAGCTCAACACTTGAGGACTCATCAGTAAGAATGAATGGTGTGTATGAGTGATAATAATGCTGACTATGCCTTGCTTTCAGGTTTACAAGCAAACTAAGAGGAAAAGAGATCATCTTTCTTTAGTGTCAACTTCATTTACAATTATAGAAAAGTACTTGTGACATTTTCAGGTGATGGCTCTCAGAAATACTGCTTTGGATATCCTCTAGAGCAGATTAGGAAATGGAGATGCTTCATTTTACTTTACATTTCTGCAGTTGTTGTTCTGTGTCTATCATCCCTGCTTTCCTTTATTCCCCCCATGCCAAATAAAAGAAAAAACAAATCCTTTTAATTCTAAATATTTAAAGTCAGTTCCCAGTAGTAGTGGGTACTTCTAAAAAAATAATGTTTTCCTAAAAAGCAGGACAACTCAGCTTGCATACCCTTAGTTATTAAAAGGCCATGTGTTTCTAAGCCATGTATGGAAAAATGTAAAACCGGGCAATGACCAGACAGGTTTTCATTGTAAACATCTAGTGAAAAATAAATGTTTAAAAACACGATCCTCCAGATGGTGAAAGTTAATAGGCGGTTAGACTTGAAGGTGGAATAGATTAAGATTTAAGAGTAAGTTTTTAGTCTTGAACTATAATGAAAGTTAGCTTGAATGATAAAGCAAGGAAATAGTTTTAGAAGGAAATGAGACAGTAATTTTTTGGAATTTGGATTATTTTGAGTGTTAAGACTTATTTTTCTATGTAGAACAGATAACTACATGCCTTAAATGTTTCTTTCTGATGAAAATAAAGTAGGTGCAAGTACAGATGTGATTGTATGAAGAATAATTTGGCCAAGTCTAACAAAAAAGGGGAGCCTTAAATTATAATTTATGTCAATATAATTGCTTATGACTGGGTTAGACATTACTTATAGTGGCCTTTTCAAAAAAAAAGGACTGATTTTAGAACACAATGGAAAAACTTAAGCTTTGCTTTCAGGCAATAAATGGAATCAACTGACTAATCTTACCCCTTTTATATGATTGATATTTTCACTCTAAATTGAGATTCTCTAAGTGTGATTGATTTGTTATTGAAATATATTTTGCAGAAAATTTCAGCTTCTGTTCATCCTTTTAGGCTCTCATCGCTTCAATGTCAGTGAATGTCATCCTTTAAGGCATTTGATCTACTGAAGACAACCCACTTCTTCAGTGCCATCTCATATTTTGCACCAAAAGCCTGTTTTTCTTCTATGGATGCTTTTTCAAGGAGTAATATGACTTTGCTTTTTCTTAAGAAAAGGAATAATTGGTGAATTAGAAAGTCTATTTTCCTTTTAAAAATACATGGAGTGAGAGAAATTTCTAAATGAGATTGTCTGGGGAAAAAAAATTCCAGCTTTACTAATGGTGGCTTGACAGACCATTAGGATGTAATTTGATGAGACTAAATACAGAAACTGGAAAAGGAAGGTATCAACTTACTATGGCTAGCAGATAATCAAAGCAGACAAATATGGCGTCTGTATTTTCTCTGTAATGTAGTTCTGAAAAAATGCTGATGATTTGGGATGAACCAAATAATTTTTAAGTTGTGCTGAAGTAGTCTTAGAAGCATTGTAAATAACTGTTGTATTTTGATAACATTTATGTAGTAGAGCTCTCCTTATCCGTTAAGCAAATTTGAGGTTTAATACCACTCAACTTGATTTACAAGTACTGGTTGAGTTTAAAAGTAAGGGTTGATTTTCAAGGAGCCATTACAAAACATACTGTTTTCTGCTAGAATTAGTTCCCATTCTGACTAACTTTTGAAGCTGTTTCTAAACAAATTTTTTTCCTTTCATAACAGTCTTCAGTGTATTCTTGTGTTATATTGAAACTTGTCATCATGAAAATATTTTTGATGTCATAATGAGATTGAAACTTCCATTAAACTCTGTTTTAACTTATTCTGCAAATTGGTTTTACTCTTTGGCACAGAAATGAAACTTATGCACAGTTGACAAAGCTAGATTTGGCACAGAAAGCAAACTTACGTGCAGCTAACAAAATTAAATGTCTCAGTCACTCAGGTAATAAATATATTGCTTAGAAATCACTGTTTGAGAATGGCGCAACATAAATGCATGGAACTGGATTGCTGAACCCTGTAAACTTATGTAACTCCATTAGAGACAGCAATGCCAGTGTAGAACAGCTGAGCATTCCTCTCAGAAATAGATGTCGTGTAGTAGCCGAGTGGGGGATTAAGTGCCAGGTCGTACAAAGCACTAATGTTGATCTCTCCCCTAATTTGGTTTATAGTAAAGAGTTGCACTTTACTTCTGTCCAGCTGCTTCTTGTCTTTCTGTCAAGATCTGCAAGTCTACTTTTTTTCATCCTGGAAAAATTATTTCAGTTCCAGCTTATACATATAATTCTAAGGTGTTCTACTCCTGAAAATTAGTTGAATTCGGTCTGACCAGTTGCCTGTCCATCTGCAGCATTCTTTAATGGGCATCTTGGCCACTGACTAGAGATGTCTGGTGTTACTCAACTGAATACCCAACCCATCTCTCATATTCCTGTGATATCTTGATATAGCTCTTCCCAGTTAATCTGTATTTCTTGTTTGTTTCACATCACATCTGCTTGTTTTGCACCTGAATTTTTGCCTCAGCTGAAGATATTCTGAAGGTGTATCATATTTCATAGCGGCATAGAATCATTAATGTGAGGAAAGGCATCCAAGATCGAGTCCAGCCTATGACCAAACACCATCACATCCACTAGACCATAGCACTAAGAGCCATGTCCAGTTGTTTCTTGGACACCTCCAGGGATGGTGACTCCACCACGTCCCTGAGTAGCCCATTCCCATTCTTGACAACCCTCTCAGTGAGAAATTCTTCCCAGTTTGAGTGGTGCAGCATTATATCAGTCTGTCATGCCTTAGCCAGGTCATGATTTTTTATAAGGCTTTATAAAGTGAACTTGTATTTCATCAGTGTTAAAATTATTTGCGTGTTTTCTAAGTAACTTTGCTGTGGAAATGCTGGAAAGAGCTTTCAGGATATAGGGTCTGTGTGTTGTATCTAATGCAGGTTGTATGTACCATTGATCCTCACTTTTTTCTGCTCCTCCATCTTCTCCTAGTCTTAGCAGGAACAACTTCACCAGTTCTCCAGAATATGAATTGCATATTATTGAGTAATTTTTCCTCCTTTTCCCTCCTATTTTTTATTTTATTTTGATACATATTTGTAAGAGATATCTGCTCTTTTTCTTTCTCAGGAAATGGGGTACAGTTATTAAATTCCTTTGTTCCATCATAATTTGTAATGGTGAGGAAAATACCTCACTTTTCCATTTCCTGCAACACATCCAAAATAACCATGTAAGAAAAAAATGGAATTTTCTGTTAACCATATCAGGATGCCATCTGTCCCTGTGTTCAGTCAAAGACTTTGCTGCATGGAATGGAATTACCCCCAAGTATCTCTGTCAGCCTCACATGTGTGCTGATGCCTCTGTCAAATCCTCTTTCATCCCCCTAAGGTCGTATTTCACTGGTGAGGCCCAGTCTTGGAAGTGCTCAGCTGCTCGAGCAGAAGGAGCAACAGGGCCTGATTGCCCACTTGACCTCTTGTCATGGGTGAGCTCCTTCTTGGTTCGCTACTGATTGCTAAAATCACTTGTAGAATCACATATTCTAGTGTTCTGGCCCTGAGGCCTGAGGTTTAAACCACTCTTGACTGCCTGGCTTCTGAACTTGTGAATTCCGTTCTCATCTTGCTGCTCAGTGTGTTGGGCTATCACAAGAGGTGCAGATAATGTGCTCCTCTTGTTGAATCTGATTACAGAGTGCTCTGTAGCTGTAGCCTTACCTGCTGCCATGATTCTGATTTGTGTTACCTGGTTGATAAAGGCTGTCCCTGTTCCTGAATTTGGACAAAGCGCATATTTCCAAGATGGCAGCATAAAGCTCCTGATTAGCTCCCAGAAAGCCTCTCATTTGCTGTCTGGTACAATTCTAGGAGAAAGTAAAAAGGCCACAGTGAATGAATGACCTGTTCGGCCACACTGTCTGCTCTGTACCTGTGCCAAGAAATGCTCTGCACCTCTTCTTTGGGTGAGGACATCTCCTGCCCCACGATTAATTGGAATGTGGCATGCTTTTTTCTGATAATTAAATTTTAAGGTACAGGCACTCTAATAATTTGTAATCATGCTGAGCTGTAAATGCAAGGGGACCTTTTAAACCAGTAGGGTTTTCAGACAGTTAAAAAGAGTTAATATTTCGGTGTGGGCCATACACAAATAAACAAAACACAGGAAGGATTGTAAGTCAAGTAGTTAAATATGATACTGATCTGTACTTGGCAGTTCTGAAAGTAGAAATGGATTATCAGCACATCAGATTACAGGTACTTGAGGAACAGGTATTCAGGGGCATGAAGAAAGCTCCTCGAGGTGTATGGGTCCCTGACAGCTGTTATACCTACTGTATATGGTATTAAACATCAGGAAACCTGGAAATAAAAAATGAATTTTTCCCCTGTGTTTTATTCTCAGTGTAGATGTTGGTGAGCAGTGCATGGCCTTGGACTTATCCTCTTTTTCCCAAAATTAAATATAAGTGTTTAACAATAAGTGTGAAAATGAAAAATTTCTTCTTATCCAAAGGTACAGCGCTAGGTAGAAGTGGATACCTGTTAATGCTCAATACTTAGAAATTATGTTGAGCTTCATAGTGTCATTGTCTAAATAATTAATTGTAAACAAAAGTCATTAGAGATTGCTTTGGAAAGCTAGTTACTGTAGTAAAAATAATCCAGTATCTGTTTTCAGAGTTTCTAAAGGAATAAAATACTGAATTTTACTTAGGCATAAATTGAGCTAATACATGAAGACTGTTGAATAGCAAAATGATATTTTAATAATAAATTTTGTGTGAGAGTGTGTCTTTTAGTGAAAAAATTTCAAGTTCTTGCCCTCTGTGGATTTTATCTCAAAGGAAGACTGGTACAGTTAGACCAGCTTTTTAGGGGGAGATGCTGTTGGCAGGGGACACTCATTTTACAGCTGCAGACTGTATTTGTCCCTGTCCTGCTCATCGTGCTGTGACTCTAATGCACTGGCCCAGGTATTTAGACAGACTTGCAGTGAAGTGTCTTCCTTCCACCTCTTCTGTGATGTCTAAGAAATCCTGGCCTACATTTCTAGGCTTGTTTCTGGTTTCGTTATCAGCAACACAAAGATCTTGATTAACAAAGCATCTTTATTTGTGAGATTTTTCATAAGGAAGAAGAAGATCTTTCTAGGTAACTGGATGTTTTTCTAAATTGCAATTAAAAAAAAAAAGAAGAAAGAAAGAAGGACATACGTAACTTTTGAGGTTTGGGCTAATTTTGGTATACATCTTATAACTGTCTACTTTTGTATGTAGTAACACATTTGTAAGACTATACTCTGTGACTGTGGTCAGCTTTTGTGAAAGGCTGTTTTAGGTAGCTTTGAAGTACTTTCCTGTGTCATTGTATTCTTATAATGTACTAAGGAAAAGAAATTCATCCTGTAAAACAAACTTTTTCTGGGTACTAAATTGGTTATTTTATTTTGTTTTAAATTGACCATAATACATAAATTTTAAATGCTCAAATGTAAATGCATGCCAGTTTTTGACATTATTTGGTCATCAGAAATAAAAGGGGAAAAATTAATGCAATATTCACTGTAACAATAAAAATATGATTATTCTGGACTACTATAGAGGAGACATTTCTGTATAAAATTAATTAATGATAATGCTTGCAATTTTTTTTATGTTTCTTGTTGATTTTGTAGACTGAACTTTCTGTTTGCAACCTGCTGCACTTTTTACTATTTCTCAGTATATCTTACTACTTCCTGTGTGTACCAACTTTTACCTACCCACGGAGAACAAGGTTAGGTCAGGCTCATTGGTCCACATCTTCCAAATCATTAGCTGGTTATGCACAAGCATTTCCTTGTTGGCACTGTACTTGTGTGGTTCATTCAAGAGACAGGCAGCACTGACAAAATTTGGGGATGCCTCTGGAGGCTCTGGTGTTTCAGACTGGTGTTCAGGCAGCAGCACCCTGGGAGCACTGGGAACACAACAGTTCACCTGAACAAGGCTGAACACGGTGCTCTGACTCAGGGACCCACACATCAAGTCTGAAATGGAGATTTACCAAAGTCATAAGGTTGATGTTTGTGTAAGAGGTGTAGTGATGTTTTTGTCTCATAGGTATCAGCTCTAGTTTTGATGTAAAATTAGAGAAAATTAACCACGCACATTTTTTGAGATATTTTCATAGAATCGTAGACTATGGTTTTCTGTCCTGCAAAATAATTTGCACTCAATTCTAGGATTAAAGTTTTCTAATTACACATTTGTAATTAGAAAAGCATTCCATCGTGACTAAACTGTTGACAAGAGCAGATGACCAAAGTACAGCTGACAATGCAAGAGTTAGTCAGCTTTCCAAACCATAATATCTGGTTTGGGGTAAAAAATATTTCTCAGCCTAACTTGCATTTTTCAGCCACAAGCAGTATGGAACAGGAATTGCTCTTCATATTCCATGTAGTTAAAAACAGCAAAGTTAGTGCAGGGACTGACTTGCTTCACCTTACCACATAGAATGTAACTAAACAATCCAATAATTACTGGCATAAACAAGGTTGTTACTGTTACTAACTTACTCTAGTAGTTCTTCAGACCAATGCACACAGTATTTCAGTAGATTCTTACTAATAATTATGTTACTGTTTTGTATAAAAAGTATTTGCTGGCAATCTTGGCATCTTTATAGAGAGTATGGTTCTACCTGTACCTCTGAAATAATGTGCTGACTGAAAATACAGTAAAGCATTTTTTTCTGTCATGTGATAAGAATTGCTATGTGCAGTTAGAGTAGAGCTGGAAAAATAGGAATTACTCAAATAAGCAGTTTATGCTTCTTAGTATTATGCAGTTGTACTAAAAAAGCTGCTGTTGTTTTTTAAAGCACTTTTAAAAGCATTTACAAGCGTGCTTAGTGGGGGTTCATGCTCTGACTTAAAAATATAGAGTGCAAAACTTGTTTTATCTACCTACCTCCAGTGTTTGCAATCTTACTGCTTTTCAATTTTTGGAAACTTACTTGAGAAGGAACTATTTATTTTAGCTAGAACTTTAAATGTATTCATTTGCTCCAAGGTACTTCAATTTCTGCTTGCATTTCACTGAAGTGCTGTTGCTTTTGCTTCATTTAGTACAGACTTTTCCCCCCTGTGTTCCTGTATTAATACAGTGCATCAAATTCTCAAAGATAAAATCTGATACAGCTGTTCCATTTCTTTAAAAATACTGAGGTTTATAGTAATGTGATGGAGCTAGAATTCAGGCTGCTAAAAGACATATGTTATGATGCAACATTCAGTTGCATGCATTTCATTTTTACATTTCTCATGAGATACCAATGCCCTTCATTTAGGGAACGAGTTGTGCTTGAATTTGAATTGAATTTGTTGCTGTTCAGTGCTTTTAGTAAGGAGCAAATCAATGATGAGAATTTAAAGATATCTTCTGAATGGTGGCATTGCACATAGATTTATTTTTCACTTGGAGTTTTCAGTGAGGTTTCCACTGCTAAATCATAATGCCCTTGAAAATGCTTTATGATTTATGCTGTCTGCAGATCATAGTGCTGCATAACTTGAGACTGGAACACTGCCTGAAGTGAAGAACATTATGGCACTTCTGTGGACAAGAGCAAGAGTCAAGGGTTGTTTTGAGTGTGGGATTTGACCTAGTGTTCTGCAAGTGCTTATTAGAATCACCTGATCCTAAGTGTGAGATATATTTTATTTTATAGTACCTTTTAAACTACATTGTCCAACTTCTCTAACCAAAACTAAGGCCTATTCGTGCAAGATAGTGCACATAACAATTACAAAACCCCCAAACCCTCTGTTTTCAAGTTATTTTTGATATGAACAAAGAAGCTGAACACTAAACATCATTAAAACAACATGGAAACAAACCTTTGGGATCCAACAGCTGAGACTATTTGTTGGTAACAGAAGGGCGTTGAAATCTTTGTGATAAGAAGTTACTGTTGGCATTACCAAAGACAATAAGAATATAAAAATTGAAACCTTGGATGAAGGGCATTTCAGTGATAGTTGTGATTTTGCTAATGGAGGTGCATGTGGTTTAGTTGTCATTTTTGCAATGTTTTGGTTGAGTTTTGTGAGTCTCTGTACCATGAAACCCCATCAAAATAGAAAAAAAAATTTATCTGGGGAGGAAAAAAGCCAAAAGTGTCCTTGATACTTGCAGATATGTAAGTAGTACTAAAAACAAGTTGCCAAACCTATGGAAAACCTATGTTTTTTCCTCCTTCATTAAATAACATGTACATGTGTTTAAAAAAATGATTTAGGATAAGTTAAAGTGGTTTTTTGTGATATTTTTAAGTTAATTCCTTGCTATATAAAGATAAATGAGGCTAGGGGTTTTGGGTTTTTTACATCTAATGCTGTTTCAGAACTTTTTTCTTTTTTCTTTTCTCTTTTCTATTGTAATCTGAAGCCTGTCCTTTTGGGTTTTTGTGGCAAAGGTAACAGAATGGGGTATGTTATTTCAGGCATAAAATTTAGAATAAAGTGTCTGGACCTTTATTCAAACAAACAAACAGAAGAACACTGTGGCCAAAGTCTTGAATATGCTGTTTCACTTACGAGAACTCTTTTGAGCTTTCTGGCTCATCCGAGCACTTGACTGTAGACGCTTTCTCTAGTCTGGAGCATAGAGGCTTTTGCTTGGTATCAGGAGAGCAATTCTGTGCCTTCTTCATATTTCCCAGCCTTGAGGGCAAGTCAACACAACCTTCCTCTGTTGCCTGGTTGAATGCTGATGGAGGGCTAGTCTAGTTTCTGTCCTCAGTGAAAAAAGAAAATCCCCTGCTACTTCTTTGTTGTTCATTTTTATTGCTTCTTGTAATTTTTAAGATACACAAGTTATACTAATCAGAAGACTTCTTTTTGTTCAGGTGTCTTTTATAGCTCTGCTGCCTGTATGTCTAGAAAGTATGGGGAGAATTGCTGGAGTTCTTGAAGCAAAAGATTGCATTAACCCCACCTATTGCATGAATAGTTTCTTCACTGATATATACATGTACAGATGCAGACACGCATACTTATCTGTACTTCTAGTTAAAAACCAAGAAAATGATCTACTATGTTATGGTGCAGTTGAAACATCTCTTAGGATGTATCTGGTTATCTTAAAACTTTGTTGAATGCTGGTGGTTTGGCTGCTTTCACAGCCTTCTTGAGCTGCTTAGCTCCCTGGGCGCCCCAGGTTGCTGGCTGCCCTGCCCTGAACTTTTCTGTTCAGCTGACTTACCAGCTGGGAAGTCGGTGAATTTAGGTGGTGAGGGACCTCAGACCTTAGGATACACAGAGTGCTTACTAGATAAGCTGTCAAAAGTGAAATTGTATCTGGGCAACCATCAAACTAACAATCCAGAATAACCAGTGTTTGCATTTTAGATGTTTCTGAAATGAAATATTTAAGAACGGGTAGCGTTTAGAAAGGAGAGATTTGAGATACAGCTTTTGTTCCAGTTTAATTTCTTCTTGTGGTGTATATACTCTGTGTATCATTCTCCAACAGAAGGCCTCTGTACAAATTTTTTTTAGTTTGTGCTTTGAACTATTTTAAATAAATTTGGGGTTTTTTAAAAATGCGCTTTTAAATGTGCTTTTTTTTCCCCAGTGTATTTACAGCAACAACATGGATATAAAGACAAACCTTTCATTAGGAAAATTAGGGGTTTGAGGAGAACAGAAATACTACTCTACTCTACAAGATGTAGAGTATCATGACTAACACCACATTTATGAAGTTACATCCTTTATAACATTTGGTGTTTTATTTGTGTGATGAAAACAAGCCAGATTGGTTAAGTAGCTTTCAGAGTACCTAGATATGTTTTTCATAGGATTTAACAGATAACTAGAATGCCTTTTCTCTTGATATAATGTTATTTCCTGTTTGCAGGTAATATATGCTTTGAACACTAAAAATGACGAACATGAAGCAGCTATCCAAGCCCTTAAGGAAGCTCATGAAGAAGAAATCCAACAAATTCTTGCAGAGACCAGAGAGAAGATCTTGCAGTATAAAAATAAAGTGGCAGAAGAAATGGATCTCAAGAGAAAGATTCAGGTTTTGGAAGAGTCACTGGAAGATCACAAGAAGATGAAACATCAGGCCTTGACAGAATTTGAAGCGTATAAGGATAGAGTTGAAGATATGCAGCTTTGTGCAGAAGCTCAGCATGTCCAACGTGTAGTGACCATGTCAAGGGAAGTAGAAGAGATTAGAAAGAAATTCGAGGAAAGGCTACGAAGTTTCATACAGTTGCAGGTACAGTATGAGAAGGACAAGCGTACAGCTCTGGAAGACTTAAAAGCTGCCCACAGGCTTGAAATTCAAGAACTTCTGAAGACTCATCAGAGTCAGAATGCTACTTTAAGTAAGGGGCAAGAGAAACTAGAGGAATTGCACAGACTGGAGCTGGAAGAGTTGAATGGTAAAGTTGAAGAGTTAAGGCTGGAAAGAAAAAAGCTCATTGAGGACTATGAAGGCAAACTCAGTAAAGCACAGTCATTCTATGAACATGAACTTGACTCTTTGAAAAGATCTCAGCTTTTTACAGCAGAAAGTCTACATGCTTGCAAAGAGAAAGAAGTGGAGCTAAGAAAAGAATTTCAGAACCAGGAAAGTACGTTACGGAAGAATCTGGGGAAGCTTAAAACTGAATTGCAGATGGTCCAGGATGAAGCTGCCAGTCTACGGGAAAAATGCCAAAAACTTCAGGTGGCTCTTGGTACTGCAGAAAACAATGTTCAGGTGAGACTGATGGTATGTTGCTCCCAAGACTGTGATTTTTCTTTTCCTATAGAGGTGATCTTTCCATGTGGCTGGTAGGTTGAGGTTATTGGAGTGTGTAAACTTAATTTTCCATCACTCATACTTGCTTGTCATCTCCTTCTAAATTTTTTTCATTTTTATATATTTTAAACTTGTTTGTTTAATTAACAATGTTTTCAAAAGCAGCAACTGAAATACTGCACGTTTTCAGTATTTACTGATTTTGGCTGAGGTAGAGTTAATTTTCTCCATAGCAACTTGTAGGGTGCAGTGTTTTGGATTTGTGCTGAAAGCAGTGTTGATAATTCAGGAATGGTTTAGTTATTGCTGAGCAATGCTTACACATTCAAAGTCAAAGTCAGAGTCAAAGTCTTTTTGGCTTTTCACCCCACTCCACCAGTGAGGAGTCTAGGGGTGTACAAGGAGTTGGGATGGAGCACAGCCAGGACAGCTGACCGCAACTGACCACAGGGATATTCCATCTCATCTGGCGTAATGCTCAGCATATAAACCCAGGGGAAGGCAAAAGGTGGGGGGATGTTCGGAGTGATGGCGTTTGCCTTCCCGAGTCACTGTTATGCCTGATGGAGCCCTGCTTTCCTGGGGGTGGCTGAACACCTGCCTGCCCATGGGAAGTGGTGAATGAATTCCTTGTTTTATTTTGGTTGGTTGTGTGCGGCTTTTGTTTTATCTATTACACTGTCATCTCAACCCATGAGTTTTCTCACTTTTACCCTCCCAGCTCCCTTCCCTGTCCCACTTCGGCAGTAATGAGGAAGTGTCATACTTAGCTGCTTACTGGGTTAAACTCCAACGCATTTTTATTTAGTGTATTGGGTTGACCCTGGCTGGATGCCAAGTGCTCACCAAAGCTGCTCTATCACTCTCCTCCTCAGCTGAACAGGGGAGAGAGACTATAATGAAAGGCTTCTAACTTGAGATAAGAAGAAGGAGAGATCACTCATCAGTTACTATCATGGGCTAAACAGACTCGACTTGGGAAAAAGGAATTTAATTTGTTACCAATCAAATTGGAGTAGGACAATGACAAGTAAAACCATATCTTAAAAGAGCACTTTCTCCCCACCCCTTCATCCTTCCTGGGCTTAACTTTATTCCCAGTTCTCTAACCTCTTCCCCCACACTGATGCAGGGGTATATTGAAGGGGACTTGCAGTCAGTTCCTCACAAGTCTCTGCATGTTCTACAAGGAGCTTCAGGAGGTGGGTTTATGGAAAGCTGCACCCAAGGCGAAACCGGTTGTATGTTGATCATTCCTGCAGTGAAGGAATTTTGTTCCCGAAGAAGAGGAAGAGTCTAGTACAATATCTGCAGCAGATTTTAAAGTCAGGTCCTATTCTGATCACTGTGGATGAGGTGATCAAATGCATAATCTCACCACTTCTGGTGTCTGTGTTTCATTCCACATCCATTGTACAACTGTGCACAGTGTTTTACCCAATTCTCTCTTCTGCTTTAGTTTCTGAAATTACTCTACTGTTTCAGTAACTTGAATTATAAGAAACCTGTACTTCCTTTTGAACCAGAACAATATTTTTTTTTCTTCCTGCATGGCTAGAACACATTACACTGTCCAAGATATGCTGTTGTGAATCACTACATCTGATTTAAAGCATAATAAAAATTTAGAATTATCGAACTATAGAATAGTTTGTATTGAAAGGGACAGTAAAGATCATCTACCTCCAAACCCTCTGCCATGGGCCGGGATACCTTGCACTAGACCAGCTTGCTTAGAGTCCCTTCCAGCCTTGAACACCTCCAGGGATGGAGAGTCCGCAACCTCTGTGGGCAACCAGTGCCTTCCCACCCTCACAGGAAAGAATTTCTTCATAATATCTAATCTAAACCTATACTCCTTCAACTTAAGGCAACTCCCCCCTGTTTTATCAGTACCTGTCTTTGTCAAAAGTCCTTCTCCAGCTCTCTCTTAGGCTTTCTTTAGATACTAGAAGGCTGCTCAAAGGTCTCCCCAAGAACCTTCTCTTCTCCAGGCTGAACATTCTTTCAGCCTATCTTGATAGGAGAAGTGATCCACCCCTGTGATTGACTTAGTGGCCTCCTCTGGACTTTTTCCAACAGATCCTTGTCTTTCTTTTGTTGGGGCCCCCATACCTGGACACACAGTAGTGCAGGTGGACAGAATCACCTCCCTGGCCATGCTGCTTTTGATGCATCCCAAGAGATAATTGGCTTTCTGGGCTGTGAGTGCATGTTGCTAAGTCATACTGAGCTTTTTGTCCCAGAGTCCTTCTCCCCAGGGCTGGTCTCCACCCAGCCTATACTTGTGCTTGGGATTGCCCCAACCCAGGTGCAGGACCTTGCACTTGGCCTTGTTGAACTCTATGAGGTTCGCACCATCCCGCCTCTCAAGCCTGCCAAGGTCCCTCTGGATGACATCCCTTCCCTCCAGCGTGTCGACTGCACCATGCAGCTTGGTGTCAGCAAACTTGCTGAGGGTGCACTCGATACCACTGCCCATGCTGCTGAGAAAGATGCTAAAAAGTGCTGGTCCCAGTAGTGACCCCTGAGGAACATTTGATTTAAGTAATTGCCTAGCTCTCATTTTATGTATCTCCATGCATAGCTTAATTTGAGTCAGTAATAAACACTCAGACTTGCAATGAAGGACTATAAACTGCTGTAAACACATAATGTATTCTTTAATGTGAAAAACTCTCAGATATCAGAAATCAGGTTTCTAAAGTTGACTCCCAAACTCTGTGAGTCATTGTATAGTTTTTATTTTTTCATATACCTTTTTGAATGTTGCCACATTTCTCTTATGCGTTACTGTCATGCAATGTACCCACTATCTTGTTCTTTAAAAAGTGTTTTTGAAGCATAACATATAATACACAATGACTATGGCAATAATATTACACTATTTCAACCTTTGTGTGAATAAAAGTTGTTTGCTGAGAGGTCTCTTCTGTACCTTTTAACTTAATGCTCATTTAAATTTACATGATTGTGTATGATGGTAAGAGGTATTATGTGTTTCCTCTAGGTTCTTCAAAAACAGCTAGATGATGTGAAGGAGGAGGAGATGTCATTGTTAAGCAAACACAAAGAAGTGGAAAGCGAGCTCGCAGCTGCTAGAGAGCGCTTACAGCAGCAGGCCACTGATCTTGTTCTCAAAGCCAGTATGTATGTCAGTAACTTAATCTGGAAATGAACTTCATCCTTTTATTCTAGCCTTTCCATTTTCTGTCAGCCTCATGCAGGTTTAGAGTGCCTAAAGACTGTTTAATGCTTTCCATTGAAATTTCCAACAAGACTTGGGGTTTTTTAAACTTTTTTGCTATCGCATGCATTGTACTTAAATTTCCTTTTTTTCTGTGCTTATTTGTCCGAATGTACTTTGTATGGCGTGTTCATATCTTCCAGCTCTTGGAACTGCAGTTATACAGAACAATTCTGCTCTGTATCTGTTCTCCACATAGTCACTGAGACATGCTTCCTGTTCTTCCACCTTTTTTCAGTTGTCTTTTCTTTTTGCTGACGCTGTGGTACTTTGCTTTATACCTACTGTTAGAAGATTTGCAGCTTATTGAATAATAAATCCTTTAAAAGTTTCTCTATAGCTGTTTTCTTTGCTCCTTTGTAGTTGCTGGCATGTGAAAAGACACAAAAAGCAGTTTAAGACCTGACTGTACACATGCAGGTTTCTTTTCTCTCTTTGGCATTGTCTCCCTAGTGAACTGCTCAGTGGTAGGGCATGGGCCCGAGTACTTGAGCTTGGACAGCTATACAATAGGTAGGGTCTTGGGCTTAAAAAGGGGCCCTGTCTTATCTTTGGCCTTGTTGAACTAGACCAATTATAGCAATTCCTGATTGTTTTCCACACAAATTAGCACAAGCCCAGGAACAGTCTAGGCCGTATGTTGGAACAATATAGGAACCAGCAGGAGCCCAAGACTGCAAGGTCCTGTTAGATCAAACAGCTAAAAGGAATAGACTTGCTGCTGAGAGTATGTAAAATGGGAATCTGACCTTGCAAAAGGTGTTTTGTGAGACAGTCATAGAAAAACTCCTGACTGTATGAGAACCCTGTTCTCATACACTCTAAAGTTGTTGCTGTTTCATTCCTTAGGCAGAAGCGTGGGAGGGTTTCACCACGCCATCCCAAGTACAGTGGAAATAAATACCCAGGCTGTTTTTCTGTATCACTAATGGCATGGAGTCAGCTAGCCTGTGGTTGAGGCCAGCCCTGGTCTCCTCTGGCACTGAGGTTTTCAGCTTTACCAGAAGTCCCAGTGTGTCCTTTGTGCTGTTGCCAAGCTCAGTGGCGCTGTCAGCAGTACATCTTTGTTTTCAGCGCATCGCTGTGCAGCAAGAACCAGGATCCCTGATGGCAGTGGTGCCACCAAGCCATTGCCATGTGATGTAGTTGGTTGCCAGCCTGTTTGGAAATGGTTTCTGATGCTGGCCCACTGCCATCTCCTTGATTTTCAGCTCACACTGTCAAAAATCCTGCCTCAAAGAAACTGAATTCTCATACTTAATTACCATAAAGAATGTTTACTCATCATATTGCAATTTTAGAACACTTTATTGAGTCTCTTTTGGGTATTTAATACGTTTTTCTTCCATTTACCCTGAGATTCCCAACTTGTAAGGAAAGTGCTGCATTTCGTACCTTTTATGTAGAGCATGAGCAATGGGAAACCTGTCTCGTGTGTTGGTATTACTAGGACAAGAGCTCTAGATCAGTGTGTGTGTGTGCTTACAATAAAATGTAAAATATGTATGACATACTTCCTGACAAACTAAAAATTCTTGTATTATTATTCTCCTTGTTAGATTATAAAATTCTGGGTTTGAAAATACCTGTCTTAAGTGGCTGAACTTCTGAAATAAGGATTTTTAAAAAATGTTACTGAACCTAAGCACACCCATTATCCTTAGTTTTTCTCTTCAGTTTTCAGTTTTACAAACAAAAATGGTGAAGTAATTTTTAGAATTCTTCAGGGCTTAGTACAATTAGAGGTGTGCATTTTTAATGAAACTGCTATTAATTTTGAGGCATTTTTAATTTCTGAATTTCGTTATATAGCTCATGGCTCCTCTCATCTGTGAAGAGAAGGCAACAAAGTTTAAAACAGTTTCCTTTTTGGCACATCTTGCTTTTAACAACAAATGGAAGTGAATCATGAAGCTTTGTGGTTTTGTCATGTGAGAAACAGCATATAGTCCTTTTATATATTGCTAACTTTCTTAGTTATTTCTTAGTAAATTAAATTTAAAAGCAATTGTTATTAAAACTGTTATTAAAACTGAACTGTAATTGAATCTGTAATTTTTGAAGGTTATAATAAAATGAGAAAGGAAACAACAAAGTCTTTCCTGGAAATTGAGGTTACAAAAACCAGTAAAAATTATTCTGAGTAAACAATACCTCTCATCTTTCAGTTGAACCAAACTAGAAGCATCCTCTTTTTCAAAATAGTCTTCTGTTCACTCCAAAGCCTCTCCCAAAATAAAATAAATTTCACTGCTTTAGTCAGTTACCTACCGTAATACAAATATGCATCAAGAAGAACAGACAGAAATTTCTGAAGTCATAAATTTCTGAAGTCAACTGGTTATGTGTGAAGGACAGATGATTATATTGTGTAGTTTGAGGTTTTACTTCTTTTTTTTTGTTGTTTTTTCAAAAATATGTATAAAGAAATTAAAAGGAAGCCTCCAGCCTGGAAGAATTTAGATCATACTTTACTGTCATAGTCATATCCCTTTAGCAAAATAAAGTGTAATTCCATAAATTTTACAGCAGATAAAGCTGTGTATCTAGTATGCCAGCTAAATTAGGAATTTGATAAAACAATGACAGGTTTATCTTCAGACATCAGTGTTCTGCTTTCTGTTGTGTATCTTATTGTAGGATAGAAATGTGCAGGTTTAGGTGGGATAAGTTCTTCAGTTCTTCAGTGTTCTTAGAATTGCCTACTTCTGCCTTCCTTTAGGAGTCAGTATGCAACTTTGAACCAAGAAAATTGAAACGAAAGGAGCCCCAGCACCAAGTGCTCTGCTGTTGTTAGGCATTTTACAATAAAACTAAACAAGTGAGAAGTGGAGAGGATGATAAGTATTGCAGTGAAGACAAGGGAGATCTGTGTGCGGGCTTCCACTAGATTTGTACCATCACTGGAATATGAATGTGCATTTCAATTGCATGAAACCAGTGCTATGAAGTTTTAAAGATCTGTTTTGTTTTTAGGTCACATTGGAATGCTTCAAGCTACTCAAATGACTCAAGAAGTTACAATCAGAGACTTGGAATCAGAAAAGTCTAGATTAAAGGAAAAACTGTCTCAGCTGGAAGAGGAAAGAAATTTATTACAAAGCAAAACACAGAGTCTGGATGAGCGACAAAGGCAACAAATTCTGGCGTTGGAGAAGGTTAAACAGCTTATTGGCTTTAGTTGGATAAAATCAAAAAACCTAGGATTCTGAGAAAAAAATATTATGCTTTCATTTTTGTTTGATATGACTGGACTAGGACCAGTATGTTTCAATGTTGTTACATTCATGTAACAACAAAGAATGATTAATGTAGAGTGTGAAGTGAGATTGGAGGGAAGTCAGATTAGATGTTCAGACTGATTTGGGCAGTCTTTTAACGAATTTAGATCATATAATCATATGAATCATAGATTCATTTGATTTATGACCTTTTGTGTATATACCTAGTATCTAAATTGTCTAAGGAAGGACAAATGTGAAATGATTAAAGAACAGTTTAAAAAAAACATTTACTGAAAATGCATTGAACATGTTTGAAAATACTAAACAGGAATTCTCCCTAGGCTTGATACCTGATTTTTGTTTTCCCAGATTAAATAAGGAAGAATTAGGTTTTTAATAAGTATGTGTTGTTTTGCATGGATCTTTTTAAATTACCTTTTTGGTTACTGAATCGTGTCGTCAGTGCTTAGCGTTTGCTCAGTTTGTTTTATATGGAAGTTAGTTTTTTGCAGATTTATGTCATCAGTAATGTTTTTGTATTTTTTTTATTCCTACTGTTCAGATTTTTTTACCGCTGAATAGATTTCTTTTCCTGTACTTTATAGAAAGTAAATGAAGCAAGGGAAACACAACGTGAATATTATGAGAAGGAGCTGGTAAAATTACAAGCAAGGTTGGAAGGAGAGGCTGCACAGTTAAAGGAGGCTCATTCCAAGACCTTAGAAGAACTGGCATGGAAACACCATACTGCAATTGAGGCTGCACACAGTAGTGCTAATAAGGATAAGAAGAAACTGCAGATGGTATGTTCTTATTTTCTTAGTAATCAAACAAAAAGCAACTGTTACAGTTTGCATCTTGTACTGCATGGTTTTGTTTTATGGCAAATTTAATTTGGAATTACCTTCAGGCTTAGCCTTCAGAAAAATAACAAATACCTTGGGGGAAAAAAAAAGCACTTTTACTGTCATTTGTATGCATACAGAAGAGAAATTCTCAGTTTATACAAATGTGCTTTCAAGTATAGTAGTTCTGTTTTCCCAGGATTTGTGACCCATATTCAGAAGGGTTGGTATATCATGATCAGTTCTTGTAAAGGAGATGAAAGGTTGTATTATTATAACATTTATTTAAAATTTTCATTGACAGTCCAGAAGTACAAAAATAATTTATTAGGAATTGGCTATATGTACTCAGAAGATGACAACAGCTGTTCCTAGCTTACATCATAAACTTACGTACTGTACAGCAACTCACTCTCCAGCAACTATACATTTACCTTTGACTGGAATCCTGAAACTGAAAGACTTCTTTCTTGTTTCACAAAACTGGCCTTTTCTTTCTCAGGCTGAGAGGCCCATTTTTGAAATATTGTTTTCTAATCTGATTGTATGTGCATTATACACAAATTTCACCTTACACAGGAAGTACAGATAAAGATTAGTTGTTTAATTCAAGGCTTTGTTATATTTGTTGATGTATTCACAGGAAACATACCAAGGAACGTGGTTGTAGTTAGTGATGTGCATCTCAGACAGGCTGGGTTTGTTTCTGTAAATTAGTCTATTAGTATGTTGCTTCTTAGTTCAATTTTTAATAAATCTAAAATATTTTTTTTGTCACCCAGTAACTGAAGTAGATCTCGGAGACATATGTGCGTCTGATCTTTCAGGTTTACTTTTCTTTGCAACTTTAAACATGCCTGTTATTAAGACAATGTCTCTAGGGTTTCTAGGTATATTTTTTTTTTATTTCAGTAAGATGTGGGTTTCTTTTTCTTTTGTTTTATTTGTTATTAAAATAATGTGGAGAATAAAACAAAAGAAGATCACAAACTCTTTTTTTTTAAATTATTAAATTAGTTGAAATGGGGAACACCTCTGTAAGTCTGAGCAATGTGAAATGATTTTAACAAGGGAAAACTAGCTATGAAAAGATGTGAGGATCACGATCTCGGTCAGTCTTAATCAGATTTCACTGGTCTTAAATCTTAATCAGATTTCACTGTCTCCTCTGTCAAACCTGTCTCACTAAGCACATGTTGTGGTGATCAAGTAATCCAAGGAAGAAAACAGTCAGACTTAAACACGGAGCAGAGCTAAATTTTGTATGAGGAAGAAGCATGGTACCAGGAGCCTTGGGATAGAGGACATGAGGATTCATTGGGACTGGAAGCCTGGGAAATGCATCTGGGGAACAGAAGAGAATTCAGCAGAATTAGAGTAGGACTCAAAAAATAGCTCAAATATTTCTTTTTGCTTCAATATTTCCATCTATAAAATGAGCTGTAAAAATGGCATCAGGAGGATTGTGAAAATAGAGTTGCTAATAATTTTGCAGTACTGCACAGCTGTACTGACAAGTATCATCAGAGAAATAATTACTCTGTTATCAGAATAGGGTCTAAATAGCACCAGTGGAATTTTGCAGACAGCAGATTTCAGCATGAACAAGGCAAATTGATCAAGTTTCACTGAGCAAGGAGCATTTATCCCACGTGTTGACTCACGTGGACCAGTGAAGAAGGCAGGCACTTGTTGAATTAGGTTGTTTAGTAATGTGTTAGTGACAGTGTAACCCTCTGTTTTGTCACTCTGTGCAACTTCTACCGTGAATGAGGAGATCATGCAAGCAGTGTACACAGAAATTATTTATTGCCTACTGCATAACCTAAAGCAGTGCTAGAACTAACAAGCTGCTTAATGTGCTTACCACCCCCCACAAAACACTTGAGAGATCTCTGGGTTTGGTTGAGGAAGGCTTGGCCTCCGTTGCTTCTTGGAGTTGGCTGGATGACAGTGCAATGCTGTCTTGCAGCAGGAAAGCTTGGGTTTCCTCAGACTTTTGTACCTTTTTGTGACTGTTTTTCTTCTTTAATACTTTAGTTCTTTCTCCCTGTTTTCCCAATCTTACCAATATCTTCAGTTGTACTTTTTGCTTTGGGCTCTGCTCTATGTATTTTCCTGGTTGTTTCTGAGATACTACTAATTTTTCAGAAACATGAGCCCAGATCTACACTGAGGCTCTGAATTGATGCTGAGCCTTGCATTTCAGCTGAGCCCCTAGGAAGGAGTTAATAAAAGAGCCTCTAGCTCCGTAGAAAACCTTGAAGCCTTGCATGGCATGACTTTGGAGCACCTTGCTTGGCAAGCTTAATTTTCTTCACTAAAACTTTGTGGTATTATAAGTGATATAGTATATTCCACTGAAATACGTAATAAAGTTCTCAATTTTAACATGTTTCCTTTAGAGTATTTTGTGAAAGAAATTGTTCTTCTGAAAATGTATTATGAATATTAATAAAGCTGAAGTATAAATTTATGCTTTTCCTTAAAAAATATAAACGTTTCTAACATATATGTATATACACACACAACATAGGGTCATGTAAGAGAAATATAGTTCATCCAGCAGTTACTTTGAGAATTTGGCTATCACACCATAAAGGTTGAATGAAAACAGGGGTGTTACTTGATTCTTTCCATGTAGTTAAACTTGAAAACGAATTGTTCTCTTTTGGTTCTACATAAATTTTATAGATATATGGTGTGGGGCTTTTTTTTTTCATTTATTGTAACATTCAGAAAAACAGAGCTCAATCTGGATTTTAAGATTTACTATTTCCTGTGGGGATTAGATGGGGAGGAAATAAATGGGTAAAGGCTGAATGACATACAGATTTATCAGTGTAATTTTGTAAGAAATGAAAAATTCTTCTTTCAACTGAGATTGAAAAACTGTGAAAGTAGATAGAGTTTTAAAGCTTTTGATAAGTGAGAAGTAAGTGAGAGGAAAGTCCTGTTTGTCTTTATTTTGTGATTAATCAAGGACGTTAGATTATAGAATGAACTGAAAAATTAGGACATCCATTGTAAAAGAAAATAAATATTCATGATTTAACAGTTTAAGGAAAGGGTTGAGATCACAAGTATTTATGCCAGTTAGAATTATTTCCATATAGTAGACTTGTACTTCGCAATGACTGTTTGGCAGGTACTTAACATTTCTTCCATCCTTCCTATTTCTGAAGGAGTTGGAGCAGCAGTTTGAGAAGGAGAAACTGCATTTGGAGGATGATAAGAATCAGCTCCGACAGCAGCTGGAAAACATGAAGGAAGAGCTGACAACGAAACTGACTTCGGCCAATCAGGAGGCAAGGGTTAACTTACTTGTTTCAGCTACCACATTTCATCAGTAGTGATCTTAGACTGCAGGACAGGTCTAGGAGTATGCTGTTGACTGTTTAGTGCCTTATTTCTGTTTTGAGTGGAATATTCTTAAAACGCGGCAAGCTAGTTGACTGCTTCTGAGCGATGATTTTATTGTCCTTTACAAAATTAACAAAGCAAGACAGATGGAGGTATTAAACAGTTGATGTAAATAACTCTTTATTTTTAATTCTTTTTATCTTCTTATTAGGTACACAGACCTCTATACAAAGTACGTCAGGAGAGAGGGAAAATTAATGATATTTAAACCCATATTTGGTTAGGGTTAATGTATCGTAAATTCTGGTCAGTTTACTGACCTGCAAATCATCTTCATGTATTTTCATCAAAAGATGATATGAAATACTTTTAGTAAGACCCAAAATATTTACTGTGTCTTAATATATGCAATCAATGTTAAATGTATCATATCTCAAGACAGTTTTAATTTTTTTAGTTGTAAATAGTTCCAACTTTTCAAAATACAGTATTTTTAACCTAGAACTACATTCTACTGATATCAAAAACATCAACTCATTTTTCTCTGGAACTTTTGCCTTGTTTCAGGAAAATATTTCATCAGCTTTATTGTTCAGCAAGCCCTATGTACGATTTCAGTGTGTGCTTTTGAGAGACTTAAACAGGAATTTAAGTATTATTTTGCAGCAACATTTTTCATTACTGTTTTCTATACTGTACAACATCTGGAGAGAGCAGGAGTCTCATTCTGGTGACTTGCAAATTGCACAAATGCTAAACTAGCTTAAGAAAAAGATTTGCCTGTTTTTAATATACTAAATGGGGAACATTGCCCTTCCAAAAATATAGATTAACTTATTAAAGTATAGATTTTATTTGTTAATATATTATATATTACTCTATCAATAATGTGTTGATACCTTACTGTATTAATATACGTTATAATGTAGTTGATTATTATATATTAAGGTATATATTCTGAAAATATACATTAAAAAATACTTCCAGAGTAGGACCTACCACATAGATGGATATGCCAGATATTATACACTACCAGAGTAGCTGGACCTCCCACCTTTAGAGTTCAGCAGCTCTGCTGATCAGTCACTTGTGAGTACCTGTTTAAACAAGAGACTGTTCTTCCTCCTGAGGCTTGCCGGTATCTTTGCTTCAGAGCTTAGAGAAGGTGCAAGTTTAAGCTGAAACTGTTCATGCTCTTTTTAACAGCGTGCTTACCTGCTTTCAAATAATGAAAATATGATGTATTTGTTATGTATTTTAACAAAATCATACACAGCTTTATTTCTCAGTTCAAAATTACAGGAAGTTTAGTTATTTCTTTTTAGCTTTAACTTCTCTGTTGTATGTTAACTTTCATTGTTGCTGGATTAGATCTGAGTAGAGCACTATTGTCATTCTATTGTCATCTAACCACTGTAGGCCTAAACTCAGTTATTCTTTATCAACTTCTCTTGGGTTCATGAGCAATAAACTTTTTCCCTCCTTGAAGGAAATAACTTCAAGTGTTTTAAGAATGAGTTCTTGTTATCCAACTGCTATCATATTCAGGCTTGGAAAATTCATCAGCACACTGAATTAACCAAACAGAGGCATAGCTAAGGAATAGGAGATTAAAATAGGGAACTAGGTCCAGCTGCTGTCCAGTATTTGAGTTTATATACAATCCTATGCCAGGATAAATGTAATACAGTAAATTTTGCATAGTGAAAGAATGAGAGAAAGCATACAGGTGCTAAATTCGGGTAGGTCTGTAAATCCACTCCATTTAGTACAGAGGAGATATGTTTTATTTCATTACTATGTTTATCTTGAGCACATGAAAGAAGTGCTTCACTTGAAACCACAGCTTACCCTTAGATCTCTATTGACAACTAACAACAGTTTCTCAATGCCTTCACTGACCTAGAAAAAGCTTCCCTGTGATGTGTCTGACACATCATTAGCTTAGCTCTTACATTGCTACTGTTGCTTCCTTTTTTTCGTTTGCCTTAAGTTACAGAAGTCATTTAACAGTAGGTTTGTATTTATTACTTTGTGTGGATGCTAGCTTAGTTCTATCTTCCCTGCTGAGAAAGCTGCTTTTGAACCCATGCCATCCTCTTTTCTTTTTGACAGACTTTCTGGTGGCAATTATCTTAGCTAAAGGATGAGGGAAGATTGAAGCCTCATTAGGCTTGCTTCTAGTACTAAGCTATTTAAGAGCAGTGTAATCTTAAATATTTGCCAGAGATTTTTTTGAGAGCTCGGGTTAAGTCAAGATAGTGGCTTTCTCACATGTGTCTCAGGATGAGGCTGGCTGTTCACTCTGTAGATTTGCTTCCTTTCACTCTAGACCAGCCAAGGCTTTTTAGAATGAGGATGTTTGTGTCACTTGGCACAGTCATGTAAGGACTTGCTGTCACCATGCAAAGGATTTCTGATTATGTTACTAAGGACCATTATAGACAGCCTCCATCATTGCTTTGTCAGCAGCAGAATATATCTTAAGCCCTATGAGTGGCATTCCTGCCTGCTCCCGTGTCCTTTAGATCTACAGGTCTGCTATTCATATTGATGCACGTGGTTTGCTACTCTCAGATGCATGGACAGCAGTGCACTACCAGGATACCAATACAGTTTGGGGGCAGTTTTTCTTGTAGGGATTCTCCTTCAGGCAGCAGTGCTTTGTAGGGAATTACTGCTTGTGTGAATATAACTCAGAGGAACACAGAGACAAGTGCTCGAGTTTACATGAGTTTTTCCCTGAGATCTCTCATGCCAAAGAAATTTTGGATTCCTTTCTGAGAGGAAAGGAGGAGTTCCTCTTTTTAAACACTTGATAGGTTGTCTATAGAGGGAGAGAGTTCTGGGAGAGAGGGGTGGTGTCTCTGTGTGTGTTATAAACAGTGTTTGTATGTAATTATTCTAACAAACAGGAAGAGTGGTTACAATTCTTACCTGTCCTAGCCTGTAAACCAAAGGCTAGTCTTTTCTTGGGACACTTGTCCTACTGTGAATGAATTTATCTCAACATACAAAGGCAATAGCATAGACTGTTGCTTCTGCAAACAACGCATTTCCAATTAGTTACTGTTCTTTGTTTCTCCCTGCCTCCCATCTTTCTGTTTTTTCCAACCTGCATACTTGAAAAGCTTTTTCTTTCCTGTAGCTGGTGAACTATGTTCAGTCTCTCACATTTTTATTTGAAGCAAGGAAGTATAGTATAGTCATTTTACAGATGAGAAGCTGAAGAACAAACAGAAAAAAAGAGCATTGTTATAGCAGTTAAGGAAATTTTTACATTATACTCTACAGGTGTTAGATTGAGTTTTAAACAGACTGGACAGGTAGCAATCTGCAAACAGAGAAACTTAAATCCTACCACAGTTTAAGTTATATATTATATTAGAGTTTATGTACTTTGAAATATTTCTCATTAATTTGCTTGAAACATGCTTTCTCACAGTAAAGTTACAGGCAATTTCAGATCTTTTATGCAGCCCCTTTCTTCACAATGTGCATCAAACACACATTGGAAATATTTTTTTACTTGTAAAAATCCTTTAATTGAATCTTTGCTTTTATAATATGACAGGAATTTGTTTTTAAACACAGAAGCATTAAGCGATACTAAGGGAGAACAGGCAGTGCAACTAAAAATTTGTCTAGTCAGAATTAAGGAACACTGAAAAACGCCAGGATGGCTTGGCTGCCATTAGCAATAATCATGGAATTACAGCTTTTTTTATAATGTCACAGGTGTGTCGTCTGCAAGACCTAGTACGAAAAAGTGAACAAGGCCTTGGGACTGCGGAAGGACACATTTCTAGTCTTCAAGAAGCTCAGGAAATACTCCAGAAAGAACTAGAATTAACTAGAGCAAGACTGCGAGAGACCACAGATTCACTGTATAGTGTTGAGGTAACCATGCTGTTGGAGAATAATTTGTGCAAAGCACAGTCACAGCAATTTTGGTCTTGTTTTTAAAATGGCTAGAAGTGTTATGGTGTACATGTGATAAAAGGAGCTTCATATGGCTTCATTAAAAAAGAGATTTCTATTTCAAGCAGAGAATTTTAAAAAATGGAAAATAGGATAGGTTGGTTTGGGATTTTGTTTTTTGAATTTTTTTTTTATTGGTTGGTTGTTTTGAGGTGGGTGTTTTTTGTTTTCAGAACATTTTTAGTATTTAACAGGTAGTGCTGCAGGCATATCTTTTTGTGGTTAATGTAAATTGTAGCCGCCAAAACATGTCCATACAAAGTATGTTCAGAGCTTTAATAGAATGTCTTGAAAGGATATGAGTTAACACTTGCAATTCCAGACAGTTCATGTCATGATGCAAAACAAGGTCCAGAGCTTACCAGCTCTGGAATTCACAGAAACCTTTTTGATGAGTTTTTTGAACACATATATGCCGTATTTTCCTTGGATAATGGACATGGACTTATTTCAGGTTCAAATTAAGAATTTCAGTAAAGACTTGAGAATAATTTTTAGATGTAAGCTATGATATCTTGCTAGATAGCAGACTGTCACCTAGAAAATGTGACCACTTTATACCATTAAGCAATTAATTTGCCTAGGCACAAATATATCGTCATTTTAATTGGCTTAGATGGAAATAGAGCTGTCAGTTAGTCTGTCAATAGCTCATTGACTGCAGTACTGGGTAAACATTTCCTTTTTGTTTCTGCACGAAATAATGTACATTTACAAGATCACAGAAGTGTTTGAAGTAGAGCAGCAAATATTATAAAAATTCTTTTCACTGTTTTCATATTTTCTTAACAAAACCAGCCGAAACAGGATATTGGTATATTTTTTTTTATTTCTTTCAGCTACAGCCATTAGATGTGCACAATGTAACAGTTTGTACCTTCCTCTGTATTTTTTATAATGTCTCTGAATGTTCTTATGAACTAGTATTGCTCTCTTCACTTACTAAAGCATTTAAATGTTCATATATAGTAGGTTACTGGCAATAGCATTTATCTTAACAGATTTTAAAATATATCAAAATGCTGCAGAAAGGTCTCATTTTAAGAAGTATTAATTCAGTTTAGAGGGTTATGTTTGCTTCTCATGAATGAAGCAAGACCTGCTGAACAACATTCATGTAAGTAGGATTTCTAGGTAGTACCTAATACTATTCTAATATGGTAAAATTTCAGCAGAAATTGATGGGAATTTTAAAGGTGGTGTTCTCTCAGACTGTGAAACCTTGTTTCTAGCAGGCTTGTCCCATCAAGAAACAGAAGGAAGGTATATATGAACTTTGTATCACGTACAGATAACTCAGGCTTTGAAATTCAAATACTGGATATTTGATGCTTTAAAAAATTAAAAAATAAAATTCAAAGCACTCTTGACAAGGACCTAAGCCAACTGCTCTAATTCTGAAGCAAGTCCTTCAGTGAACGGGACTTGTTGACCTTTTGAGGTTCTTTGCAACATAAATTATTCCATGATTCAATGTAATGGTATTTGAAAAGATTGCAGAATGACTTATTGGAAAATTGCTTTTTATAGGAATACCGACTTCTAGGAATTTCACACTGAGGAAGTTCTAGTTCAAATTTATGAGCCAATTCTAATTGATATTTTAATTATAAATGCTCTCATTTAATGTTTGAAATACACTTTTGCTGCTGATCAGTCTCTATTGTAAAGTTTGTATTTGCAGGGAGAACTAGATCAGGAGAGACAACAGCACGAGGCAATGATTGCTGCCATGAGAGAGGAGGAGAAATTCAAAGTTGACAGAATGGCACGTGACTTGGAAATAAAATGGACAGAAAATCTTCGGCAAGTATTATTTTCTTTTCTTTCATTCTTTAATAAGAAATGAACTATGTATTATGTACTATCAAATGAAATGTAAAGCAAAGGTTTCTGTTACTTAAGATTTTCCAGTAGTTACTGAAGTTTTAATTCTTTCTCACTTCTTGCAGGAGGTCCCACTGCATTTTAGTTATTTGACCTTTGTTTTCAGACAGGAATGTAATAAGCTTCGTGAAGAGCTGAGGCTGCAGCATGAAGAGGACAAGAAGGCAGCAATGACTCAGCTGTTGCAGCTGAAAGAACGTGAAAAAAATGCAGCAAGGGATGGATGGCAAAAAAAGGTTGAAGATCTTTTAGACCAGGTAACTATGGTATCTTTGAAAACTGGAAAGCCATTACAATTTAATTGTTGGTGGCTTATTACCAACTAAGTAAATTAAATCAATTGTGATATCTGTCTTTGAAATGAAATTTGTTAGCATAGGGCTTTGTAACTTAATCACTATCAAATATTTTAAATAATATGTGGAGATAACTTTAATTATATGAATGTTGTTCTCTACATTAAACATGAATAAAACTTCTTACATTTTTGAGGGGAGGAGGGAGAGGATATTGACAGTCTCACTTCTTCACTACAAGATTGTTTTGATCTTTTCTGCTCACCTGTTGTGCTGTTAAATATCTACCAATGCTAATTGTTTGGACTTAAAGGTATCCCCTATATTTACAAAAACAATAATCCCGTATGTGTACAAGAATAACACTGTACAAGTCTCTGAGAAGTCAAAATGTCCCTCAGTTTCTATGACGCATTTATTAGAGCTATGTCTTAAGTGGTTTTGAACATTATTTTGGGATAATTTTATGCAAATACTGAGGTTTTTTAGTGGTAACTCAAATTTATAATCTCAGTTATGTTAGATAATTCAGATAAAATACTTGCTTTGTGCTTTTTCCAAACCATAAATGCTGTAGAACTGGTTTTATTGACTCCAGTTTGAAGAAATAGCTGATAATGAACGAACACATTTTTAAAATAAGAGTAACAGATTTTGGAACTCATTAAATGACTGTGATTCCAGGGTGTTACTGTGGGATGACTTTTAATTTGCTATCTAATTTGGGAAGTCTAATAACTGAATACACATTTGATTATACAGCCTCTTACAGGAGCACGTCACAATGTATTTTGCTGACAGGAATTTAGGCTTGTGAAGTCTTGTGGTTTAGGCTCATAAAAGTTGGAGGTTTTCAAAGTTCTTGGTCTGTTACTTTTTACAACATGAACATAATGAGAATTGGACTCATTTGATTTTAAGTTTCACATTACCCAAGCTTCATTTACTTTTTTTATTTCTACCTATATATAGCATTTTGTCTAGAAAGGGATATATTAAACTTTCCATAGTTTTAACATACTTTCATCTCTACCTTTCAAAAATACCATGTTAAATCTAACCTACAGTTTCATAATGGAAACTTAGTATGTTACAAATGAACTTTTTTCTGCATATGCAAGAAATTTTGGAATCAGAAAGCTAACTGTAATAAGAACAATTAACTAGAGAATTTTCAGACATAGGAAAAGGTCTCCATATGCAAAATGGTTGTATTTTTCTTTTTTCTTCATTCCTTTTACTGTATCAGAACGGTATGCAAAGAGATTGTAGCATGTGAGGACTATATTTTTTTTCAATCCAGTTGTGGCTTTTCCATACCACTGTTTGAATTGGATAGCTATTTAATAAAGATTGAAAAGTTAGTGTTGGTAGTAGGGAATTAAGCTTTCCCTCTGTAAGAATCTATATTTTATCCATTACACCTGGAGGAGAGAGAATTCCAGACCATAGCGTAAAAGATGGGTGACTTAACTACTGGAGAAATGGATTTGTAGTACGTTCCTCCTGACTACAGTACAAAAAAGGCAGTCTCTGAGAGCTGTAGTGACCTGAATCACAGAATCACAGACTTGCTTGGTCTGGAAGAGGCCTCAGGAGGCTGCTCAAATCAGTCAGCACTAAATTAGAACCAGGTTGCTTAAGGCTCTGTCCAGTCAGTTCTTGAATAACTGCTAAGGGTGAAGATTCCACAGCGTCTCTGAATAATCTCTTTTATTGCTTAATTATCCTCATTTTTTCTTTATATTTAGACAGAACCTTCTCTGTTTTGGTTTGGCTGTTGCCTCTCATTGTTCTGCTGTACACTGTTGTAACAAGGGTAGGTCCACTATGTCCACTTTCTCTGTAACCACCTCGTAGGTACTGTAAAGGTGTTAAGTCTCACAAAACCATTTCTTTAGCCTGAGTAAACAGTTACCTCAGAAGGATATCTGTTCCAGTCCCAGCCTTCTTGGTGGTAGCTCTCCACTCAGTATGATCAAGTTTACGAACATATGATCATATGACTGTGATCAACATGTGCCTTGTACCAAAGCTGAATGAGCTGGAGGAGGAGACAGAACATGCCCTCCAGGCGATGCGCAGTAAGTGCCGAGTCGAAGTTACTGATCCCTTTCCTCAAACTGCTGGTTGCTGCTACAGCCCAGTGTGCTGCTGGCACTCAGTGCTGCCAGACCACTCTGCTGGTTCATGTTTAGCCTCCTGTCGGTTCCCAGGGTGCTCTGGTGGAGTGCTATGACCTTCCGAAACCGACTCTAGCAGAAAGTCGCTCGGCAGCCGCTACACACACACGGACACACACTCTCATGCACTGGATAGCTTCTTCAGCAGATCGACGGCAACGAGGCAGGAAGAGTCCTTGTGTGGAATTCCACGGCAGAGCTTTATTTCAGCCCTGCGCGTGAAGGGGACCAGGGACAAAGGACCTCGGGGGGTGGAGGGTGCCAGGTTATATACAGGGGCAGGGAAAGCATCAGGGACAGGGGCAGTATGTAGGTGGGACCTTGACATATAAGGGAAGAAGGGGCAGGGAAAAAAAACGGGCCAGTCAGGGAGACAGAACTGGGGTACATTGGCATGGTAGGATAAAGCATCCTGGGAGGCTTCACCCTAACTTGGGGAGATCTCTCAGGGTCTGTCCTTTTAGGGAACTCTCTCATACCCTTATTGGGATATTCACTGGCCTGTCATCAACAAAGTTGTGCAAAGCAGATCTCTGACCCAGTATGGACCAGTGTATGGGTTTGGCCCTTCCTGTTTTACGGACTTCACGTTTGTCTTTGCTGAATTTTGTGAAGCTCCTGCCAGCCTGTACCTATAACCTGGATAGGTCCCTCTGGATGACGGCCCTGTCTTTCAGTGTATGGTGTTCATTCCACTGTGTTGTCCTCCACCTTCTATTCTTCCCAGAATGGTGTCATCCACAAAATCCTTAAGGATAGTCCTCTGTCTCCTCCTCCAGACCTGATAAGATAATGAAATGAGCAGGTCCTGGAACACCTTAGAAATTCTACTCTGGACTAGAACTGCCTGAGATATTGCAGTAGGGCTGTGAAATTGTGGATTTGCTACACCCTGGTTTTAATTTGTGGGAAGATGTATTTAAAACCCATTTGAAAGGCATGAAGCCTGTATAAAATTAGGAAGAGAGGGAATCCAGCTTTTCTTTCTGCAATTCAGATTTTTACGCCTGAAATAGTGGTCCACTCTCTACCAATAGTAGTATACAATGATTTATCAAAACAACGCAAGACCACGGTCTCTGCTAAATAATTTGTAAATCCTGATTTGACAGCTCATGTGGCCAACATGTGTTCTTTATGTTGAGAAAGTGTCTAGAGGTTCACTGCTTAGTTGTATGATTTCTGTTCATAAAGGTTGAATTCAGAAATTAAATGCTCGTCAATACAGGTGCAATTTTCTAGTATGTATTGGTGCATCTCTGATTTGATTTAAAAACAAGCTACAAAAAAGTGTGTCGTCTAATTTGAAGTATAGGAATGGTTATGTAATCATACAGGGCTGAAGGGCTGGAAAAAGAGGTTTAAATATCGTTACCTAAACTATAGAAAAATACGGCATAGAGTATACCCACCTGCTGACTGGTGCTGGACTGGTGCTGCTGAATGCTGCTGACTGGTGCTGGAAAACTGAATGAAGAGGCACAGATACAAATGTTAATTAAAAAAAAAACCAAACCAAACAGTTTCAGTCAAAAGAATTGTACCCTTAAAGTGTACTAAGCTTATTTAAAGTTTTTTAAATTGTTATTCTGATGTACAAATTTCTGCCGCTTCTATTTGTTGCACGTTTGATAGGTGGAATCTAGCTCTTGCATAAAGCTAGGTAAAAGTTTTGCTTTCATACCAGTAATGCTAAGTGATTACTCACAGAATGCACATTGGATTATTGTTATTCTAACAGTATAGCTTTGTGATGAATAAAATAATTTTCTTGAGATAAAATGCTACTCAGCTAATTAAGTGCTTAAATACATTCTTTCCAGTTGCAAAGCACCATCTACACTTAAATGTGGTTGGTAGTTTAACTAGATCAGTGTCTAGAGACTAAGTGTGTAGTTTTTATCTCTGATATGAGAAATTATTCTAGAAGACAAAGAAGAAAGCACTTTTCCTTTTTTTCCCTGTAAATTGCACCAAGTACTTCTACATCAATCCATTCGAGAGTTTCATAATGAAATATGCAGTGAATTCAGATATGGTAGCTCCTTTCCATTCCTCTTAGCTCTATAATGGGGTTTTAACGCTTTGCTTAAAAACATTTTACTGCTGAGGAAACTTCAGCCAGGGCCAAAATAGCTGGAATTTTCTTTTTTTTTGAAAGTATGAGCATGTTTTCCCTTTTGCCTGTCTGCCTTGTGCAACCTTCGGTTTTGGGCTCTGAAACATACAGGTTAAGATTTTTATTCTTCTTATCTGTTTCTTCTTGTGATACATTTCTTTCAGTAAACTGAATCAAGGGTTCTCATTGTGGATGGGTTTTTCTATATTTGAGCAAATATTGGTTCTCTCATCTTCCTTACTTTTCAATAACGTAAATGTTTTTTTCATTATTTTTTCCCATATGTAACTTTCCCATTCTTAAGTAGCTTCATACAGGTCAAGGTAAGGCCAAGCATTAGTGTAACATTCTTCTTTCTTAATGTTGTCAACTTCTCACACCAAAGATACGTCTTCTATTAAGGGAAATATCAGAAGTATTACAGCCAGAATGGACAGAAGTATACTACATTTATTTCAGTAGCTGTTGTTTGTTTTTCCTACTGCAAAGACTCCTTGTTTGAAAAATATATTGAGGTTTCCTCTTCAGAGGTTGTTTCTGTGATGGTGTGCTCCTTTTTAAACTGTTTAAGTGAATAGAAGAAACTTCAACTTATATAAAAATGGAAATATTTCCTTCTGATGTAGTTATTATTCAAATTATAGCTTTCAGGAAATGACAAACTCAATCTTAATATACTGGTCTAAAAATCCTGAGTATACTGCTGTTGATGGAGTGCTGAAAAAAGTCCCTGAGCTCCTGTGTACATAAATGGCTTTTGATCAAATGGTTTCATCCAGAGGCAGTTACTGCTCCGTCTTTGCTTCCCCATGTAGAGGTGCTTATTGCAGAGCTGATGTACATCCACATTAGCAAAAATCAGGAAACGCTACTTTCCTTCCCCAGCACAAGGATTACTGGCCTGTTCCACAGCCTGGGTAATCCTTGCATTAGAAGATTTGCTGTCAAATGGGTGCTGGAAATTTCTACAAGAAGTAACCTGCACATACCTTGTATCGGTTTCTGGAAAGAAAGAAGATAAACTTCCAGCACAGAATCGTTTCACTCAGCTCCCTGTCACTTGATATGGTCTTGAACACCCTGTCTAAAGGCTTGTCTGTCAGAAACAGAGTGGAGGTAAATTTCAAATTACTCCCTCCTAACTTGCTTTGGCAATTCTTGTGTTCAATAATACTACTAAGCTACCATGACATCTAGTGGATGGTAAGGGCTGTTAGGCAAGATTTAAAAAGCACATAAAAGTCTAAAATGTGGAAATCCACAAGAATAAAAAAGGAGGGAGAAGAGAGCAGAGAACACCCTGGAGTGCAGTTCAGGGTAATGTTTTATGCCTCTTTTTCAATCTGTAAATACCTGTTTTTCCAAAGGAGCATGCTTTCTTTGATTCTTGAAAACTGTGACAGGTTAAGACAGCTCTCAAAACTGTGGTCTTAATGGGACTGTTCTGTAACTCATGCAGGCCTCACAGAGAATCAGGGGAGATTTGGGAGTTTCTGCCTAGATCCATTGTCTGTGTGCGTCCTGCCACTCACCACTGGTCTAGAGAAATTGGTACTCCTGTACTCCCAAGTGGGAAACCTGTGCTTTAAACAAGTCAGAAACTGCTCCACATGAGCATGTGGATAATCTCATAGTCCAGACTCACTGCAGCCCTCAGAGGGCCAACTACTGGGGGTGCTTCCCCTGGTTTCATGACTGTCTGCTTCTCAGTAAGGAGTCCCTCTTGTTCTGGGCTCCCTCTTCTCTGCAGAGATGTGATCCTGATGATGAGTTGGGGCATTTGTTCTGTCCACATTGGTCATTGCAGTGTTGTCTGAAGCCCAGACATGAAAACAAATGCCTAACATTCAGCTGTTCATTACGAGCCTTTGGTTTTGGTGAGCCCATTCAGCCCAGACCGCGCCTTCGTCATTATTTTAGTCTTTGTTTAAAAGATTCTGAATATAATGGAGGAAATTCATTAAAGACCATTTACAATTAAGAGCTACTCAGCAAAACAGGCCAAATAAAAACAACAGAACAAATCAGTGTTTTCAAAGTATTTTCAGTAGGACACAGTAGGAATACTAACAAGTATATACTAACAAGTGAGTTTGTTCTCTGTTTTATAATAAATGTCTTACTGGACTTTTTCATCTCTCTTTTGATTACTTCTTAATTTTTTTTTTTCTCCCATGGTGTTGTGAGTTTAACTGAGTTAAAAAATATATATCGAGACTGATGTTTGAAGTTGATATTTTCATATCCAAAGAAACCTGTCTCCCTGATCTAAACTTCTAACTGAAATTTAATGTCACGAGTTTTTGTTTGGCAGTAAATCTGGAGGAGATGGAAAGACTTTTAATTCTATTTGTCAGTGGATGAAAAGAACATGGAATTCTTAGTACTGTGCACGAGTAAAAAGATTAATTTGAGATTTGGAAGTTCATACTTCCAAAACTGGTAAATAGAAATCAAAGCCAAATCCAAGAGTAATACCATCCCCAAAACAAAATTTTAATCCTATATTTATATATGTTTTTCCTATAAATGTAAGATAAAGACTCTAGCAAGAATCTAGTTTTAAAACACTTCCCTTAGCATCTTTGCTCTGTACTAGCTGAAGTAGCTTTTGCTTTTGGTTCAAAACTAATGAAAACAGAGGACTCTGGAAGGAACGAGAGACAACTTATCAGGTCGGGCAAAATTTGTTTGAGATTCAGCAGATGATAAAATTCTAGATTAAGGGCAGTGGGACTTCTGTGCTCCAGGAGAAATTAGTGAAGATGTGTATATAATCTTTTAAATCCTGACAGCATTATGACAAATAAATGAAGGAAGCTCTAGTCCCATTCCAAAACTGTTAAAAATTATCAGGATATTCAAATGCACTTGTTTTTTGCCTGATCATTGAGCCTGCAGTTTGTTGGATTAAAAGCATGTATTCCAAAATCCGAACAGATACAAAGATGCAAAATACCTAGGCCAACCCATGCCATCCTGTGATTTTGCCCAGAAGTTTGAGAGATTCCTAGAACTGGAAAAGAGAAAAACTCCCATCTTTTTAAAGCAACAGGATAAGTTTCCCACTCTGATATCCTGGAGATAGCACCTTCCTTCAGGGTTGCTCCAAAAGCAGGAGGAAATCAGGACCAATTAGATCCCAGAAATTGTTAAAGATTTCAAAATACCTTATATAATCTTCATTTTCCTCATCAGAAAACTGTTGAATTTTGAGATAGGGAAAAGGTTCTAAATGCTGCTTTTTCTCACTAGACAGAGAGGGCAAACTTTGATGTAGCTCTCCAGTTCCTAGCATGCCACAAGCCTCGAGCCAAGTACAAAACGTTGTAGTAGCAAACAGCTGCTTTCCAAATCTCTGCGGAGTCATCTGCTGCGTAAGCACTGCGCAGCCAGAGACTGCACATCTGCTGACAAATCAGTCCTTCTCTTCAAAGACGTATCTCAAGGGAGAGTTTTAGGCTTGTTGTTGCCATTATTAGCTGGATTAAATGGACTTATGCCAAAGGTCCCTCCGGCTTCTGTGCTAGGCACTTCAGAAGCTCGTTTCCTTTAGTAATATCTGATGGGTGCACGTAAGGTTTGTCCTTCAGAAAGGTAAGTGGCATCTCTGGGAGGTCATTCTTAAAATGAAGCAAAGACTGTGTAGCAATCTAGATCAGCTTTGATAAAACAGATGAAGTAGGAGCTTTCCCAGTTAGGGTCTCAGGTTTTACACAAGAATTCCTGTTTGCCAGCAGTGTTTTGAAAATTCAGTAAACTGTATAGCAAAGTCAGTTTGACATTGAAATGTCAGTGAGGGGAAAGTGTTACATAACTGATCTTTGGGTGATATGAAGACTGATGCTGAAATTAAGTGTCAAGCCTCTCTAATCAGGTTGAAAGTAATTTTTAGTTCAGAGAAACGATAAAATGAGAGAACTTCCATGCATTCAGTAAGTTAATGTCCTGCAGGAAGCAAGGTAACTGAATGAAAATACAGAAATATCACTGGTGCAGTGAATGTTGTTCTTAAGGAAAATGACACCATTTCATCACCAAGAATGGCCCCTGTGACAGCTGTCATGGGAACACAAACAACTGTTCATTACAATAAGCAAACACAAAGCTTGAATGGTTTCAAATTGCTAAATCTATTCTTTACTGCAACACACATTTGCCCAGCTAAACTGAAAACTCAGCTCTTCTAGGAGAGATGTTGAAAGAGAGCTGGGAATTCCAATCTTGTCCCGTGTATTGCTTGCAAAGTCTTTCAGTCCTGCTGAGTAGCCTGCAATGATCAGTGGGTTCTAAAGATGCTGTATATAAAGATGCAGATTCTATTCTCTGCTGCATCTCTGCTGTTCCTCTGGGTCATGATGAAGCTCTCTTGGTTACATCGGAGGCTTAGCTTCGCATATGCTGAGGTTGGAGAAGATAATACTTCTACTGAGAAATGAGACAGCAAAATCAAGTGAAATCAGGTTAGCTAATACATATATACCATGTAGAGATGTGCTTTCAGAAGTCGCTGTACTTTCAAGAAGTAAATTAATTCGCTTGTACACCCCATGTCTGCAAAGCCTGATTTCAGAGAGAATTGAGCAAGGGTTTCTTATACTACAGTAACATCACAAACCAAATCTTGAATTCCAACCTGTAGAAATAGAGCGATACTTAAAATCACCTTCTTCCTTGTTTTTTAATCATCACTTTTCCCCAGTATAGACATACAGACAGTAATAATTATGCCTGCATTCTTTTTGCTTCTTAACATTTTTTTTCTTCCGAACATGGATGGACCTTGCTATGGAAGTACTCAAAAGGATGTCTGGAATTTTTATGAAATTTCTTAATTACTCTTTAGCCAGTGTTATTTTGGAATTCTGCATTCTGAATGTGTTCTGCATACTTTTGAATATGAAGCTGTATCTGATTAAATTGCTACATGTTTTGCTGGAATCAGCCCCCATACCAGTTGGCTAGCCTGTATAATTCTGTTTTTACTTGGAACTTCTCCTCAGTGTAGTACAATGCAAACTTTTCTGCTTCAGGTGTAAAATCTAAATATTAGTTGTACCACAGTGCTGCGTAGATACATCCAGCAATATAAAGTCCCAAATGTTCCAGTGATGCCTTAGGTTTTAACTTTTATATTTTTTCAAATTCTGTATAGCCTAGTGTGTAACTCTGAAGTTCCTTGCAGCTTGTTAGCTGCTCTCCTAGGCCAGATAGACACAACAAATCTTCTCTGAGCTTGCTGTTCAAGGACACTCAGGCTATCCTAGGCCTAAAGATGTAAACTAGGGCCGCGAGAGAGGTGCAGAAATTGAAGAAATTACATCTTTAGCTAAAGTTTCAGTTGGTGAATTTATGCTGATATGCAAATGGACCAAACCTATAAAAGTGTGAAGAACTCGTGACTCATCGTCCATCTTGGGGTCCATTTTGGAAGTAGCCTCTGGCTCCCCAGGGTGGCACCTTGAAGGCCTTTCAAATAAATACCTACCTTTATTCCCTTACTCCTGTCTAGCCTCTGTTGCTAGGTAGCCGGATAAGGCATCACCAGAAAGTGAACATTTATTTAGCAGGAGATCATTCCTACTCGTAACAGCTTCCCCACTAAACAAATCAAACAGATGGGAAAGGAAGCACAGAAAAATTGGGTGGATTTGTTCAGACTGTCAGTGTCAAAGTCTGGTGTGGGAACTGGAGCTGTTAGATGCTCGTCTCTTGCCTTGTCTGCTGGAGTATGATGCCTCCTAGTGTTCCATTCTTACACAGAAAAATGAATGCTTATAACTCTTTTACAATTTTAATAAGCTCGTTTTGGATGTTTCACAATAATGTTTTTTTATATTTTACCTTTTTTAGATTCTTGAGACTGAATAACAATTCCTTTTTGTATTTTGGCAAAGTGTTATCTAATAGTTGCCACTTATAGGCTTTCAGGCTGGTGATGCAATACCTGCTGTGTCCTGGAGAAAGCCCTCTTCTTGACTGACCTGTGACAAAAGGGGAAAGTGGTCATGCTGGATTTGAAATTGCTCTCAATTTCTGTTGACTCTCTTCTGTGTATGTGTGTGTGCTTATCTACATGATTCATATATATAAACACACAGACATTTTTATATACATATGAATTGTGTATATTATTTGTATGATCAATAATATTTCATAGAGCTTTTACTTGGCAATATGTTGGGATTTTTTTCTTTTCATTAGTAATCAACACTAGTATAAGTGGTACATTAAGTCATTTTATTGCTGGAGACTTTCAGGAATAGTCTTTTATGTACCTATTTGGTTCTGAATTTTAAGAAAGATAAAAGAAGTATTTTAATAGAAATGTCTTCATTAAAGACTAAACTCACTTTCTGCCCTTTAGCAGTGAAATTTGATCTTTAATATCACATATTTAATATGCTTGTGATATTTAAGAGACACAACTGATTGTTGATTGTGCCCTTATATAGTGTCTGTCCATGTACTTAATGATTTCTTCCCCAAATTATTTTGCCATAAAGGAGAAGAGAAAACAAGTGGATAACTTAAAAAGTCTTCAGCTGTGTAATATATGTCTGTATAGTAACATTATGTTAAAGAGACAATGCTATGCTGTATGTCAGAAACATAACATGGTAAACCACATCATTCTGTTCTGTGTTCAGTAGCTTATAGACTAAGTCAAAGCAACATATTCATATTTTTCCAGATGGCTTTCAACTTATTTTTCTCTGATCAAATTATAATGAATGTTCTATGTTGACCCTTCCTTCCTTATCCCTTTTTCTTTTACTTAGTTGATTTCTGAATGTTTCCCTTTATTCCTGTGATCTTTCCTTCATAGCGGCACTGTCTCGGTGAAGCTTTGCATAAATCTATCAGCAATGTAAGTGATTTGCACTTACAGCTTGTGAACAGGGCATGCTTGCACTAATCAGCCTGCATATCCTGCAGTACTGCTTTACGGCTGTAGCCCATGAAATGGGAGACATGGTAATATTTGAGACGAGAACACGTGCTGCTATCAAAAGCTTGTGTACTGCATCCCCCCATCTGTGTGACTGTGTGCGTACCACTGGCATCAAACACTGTGTACGTGGTCATAACATGAGCAGCGTTTCTATGTCAATGTTAACGCAAGCAAGCTTGTGGGCAGTGCAGACATGTGTTGCAGAGCTTTCTACAAAGCATGGGATCGATGCTCTATTATAATTTGCAGTTGTGCAGTGTAAGTCATAATTGTAGCCAAACTATTCTTTCTATTTTTTTTTTTTAATTCTCACTGACGTTTTTAATGTGCTAAAAACCTGGGATAAAAGTATTGGAAATTCAGAGAATAGTGTTTAGAGCTGTTTTCTTTTAAATCCTCAGTACAGAGGTCTACAGAAGGGGTAGTCCAAAGACATACAAAAAGAGGCACTAATGTTCTCAAAAACATGCTCTTAAGGATATCAATATATGCACTGAATAATCAAAATAATATTTAAAATCACATACTCTTCTGAAAAGACTCATATTTATAACTTTTTTGGTACTTTTCAACATCAAAACAAATTGTTAGAAGGAGAGACTAATCTGACTTGCTTGCTAGAATCATTTAATCCTCATTGTCCTTTATTTTCTGTATAGTCTACTGATGCAAATAGACATCTCCAGACATTGACTCATTTCAGGCTGTGGTTTTGCCGTCACTTTAAACTGGTGGAAGGATGAACTGCTCTTACTTACTCCTGATCTCTTTGAAGATGGCTTCTTGGCCAGATGTCAGACTTCTCCTGGTCATCTCAGTTAAAATGTTTTCTGCATTTCCAAGATGGAAATGAAAACAAAATAGTTTTGCCCTTGGCCCATGCTCAACATGTTTATAAATTATATACTGATAATTGTCAGAATTTGGAGCAGGAACTTAAGTGAGAGACAGATTTAACTTCAAGCCAAAAATACATTTTTTTCATGTCATCTTAATAAAGATTTGCCTAAGTTACTGTAGTTGACTCCATTTGACTGTTATCCTGAAAGGCTTGTTAGAGTGTGATCATTAAATTACTTGAAGTTCTGCAGGACTGAGCAGGACTTCCTCTAGAGCTGTACCTCCTGGTGGCCAGGGTGAACAGGACAGGACAGTGGTGAGAAACCTGAGGGGCAGAAACATGGTGAAAGGGACAAGTAAGAATGGGCTTACAAATGAAGAGGAGGACCAGGTGGGTATAAGGTTACAGAAGGGTGGGAAGGAGAGAAGGGCCCAGCGGTGAACATGGGTTGAATTAGAGTAGATGGGGATGTGAGTAGGCCAAAGGGAAGTTTAGGTAAAATAGCTTATTTTTTTACTGAAGAAGGAAGACAATAGCACATTGCAGTACTAGATGATGATGTATATATGAAAATTCAGAGCTGGCCATGTTGGCAGGTGCATGGTGCAAACTCACCGCTTCAGTGGAGTGAGTTTCTAGGGGTGAAGAGAAAAAATACAGTATATGTTATATATAGGTATTAAATAAAGTCTTACCACAGTGAAGGTACATTATCAGTGGAGTTACACTGATGCTCAAAATATTTTCTTTTACAGCTTGTTGATAAATGAGTAAGGTAGGAAATTTTGCAGCTTATAAAAGCTTATTCAGCATAGAATAGCTGTAAAAGGCCAAGGGACTTGGCAATAAAATGGCAGATGAAATTCAGTCTAGATAAATGCGAAGTGATACACAAGGAAAAAAGTTGTCACTTCTTCTGTAAAATGATGAGCCTTACCTTGACCTGTTACAACTGGAAAGTAGGTTTGGGGACTATGATATTCATGAAAACATCACGTCAGAGCTCAATAGGAGTCACAAAAGCAATTAAACTTTAGGAATACCTAAATCTGAAATACAAGGCTTATTTCATTTAAATTAGTTTGATTTTTGTTTTCTTTGGTTTGTTTTACTGCTAATTTTGTTTCTGTAGCTTTTTTCTTTCAAGTCTGCTTAAGCTGTGTCTTTCTGAAAAAAAAACCTACATGTTTGGCAACAGTGTTCGTGCTACAAGTTGTACTTGGTATGCTGCTATTAATTTTTTGCTCATTGGTGGGTTTAAATGTTCTCTAACTCAATAACTTGATGTGCAATGTCGTTACGAATTTGACATAATTAATTTCAAGATATGCTGAATCAAATGACACTATCAGACTTGAATTTATAATTCCATATTATATAATGCTCTGAGGTTTGAAAAGTATCCTTACTGATTGAAGTTCTTTGTCACTTGGCAGTTTTCTTTTCCTTGAGTCACTGTAGCAAAATTCTCTTCTGTTTAAATCTTGTTTCCAGAAATAGAGGGTATCTCTCATGTTTGGCTTTAAAGGGAATATAGGTTTAGTACTTTCAGTCTAAAAAGATGCTATCTGATGTGAAGAACAAAGTATAATAGTATTATAAAAAGAAAATGGGACAAAAAAGGAATATAGTGTACTATAATACTTGCTGGATGAAAAGCATTGTTTGTAAAATCAGGTATTTCTAAGAAAATGAGTTATTTGTGACTCAGATTGTGTAGATCTTGGAAACAAGCATAGAAATCACTCATAGTCTTACTGAACTAACAGAAAAGTGTGTGATGGGAAATCCCTCAAGTGTTACTTTTTATTTGTGATGTTGTGTGGTACCATTTATTTCTAAATGAGAAAACAACTAGTAAGGTAGGACCATAACATAGGAAAAGATATAAAAATCAATGTAGATGTCACAGGCTGTCCTCCCCTATTCCAAGTGCAAGATTATCCTTGCAGAATGGATGTTCCCCTGAAGAACAGTTTAACAATCAAGTGTTTGATTTCAGACCTTGATAGTGTCATTTTTATTGATCTTTTATATAAAACCTAAATAATTTTTGATAATTTGGCCATTAAAAATTGTGTTACAGGTAGTGCTGCAGTATGAACTGACCAATATGATAACCCTTGAAAAACCACTAAAATGTAATTATTATATCTTTGATTATATATCATATAACATTTAACAACAAATTTAGTAGATGGATGACATTGCTTGTCTGTCTTTTAGCTAACACTCTGGCTCTAAAATTTCAAATGTTTTCTTCTTCTGAATAGCTTCTTTACAGCTGATGTTAGTATTAGTGACTAATGAATATTTGCTGTTCTGTTGTGGGTTAGATCTCCTTATTGAAGCAGAATCTGGAGATGCAGCTTTCCCAGTCACAGAGCTCTTTGCAACAGCTACAAGCGCAGTTCAGTCAGGAACGACAGAGACTGACTCAGGAGATCCAGGAATTAGAAGAAGAGCATCAGCAAAGGCATAAGTCACTTCAGGAAGCCCATATCCTTGCCTTTCAAAACATGGAAGAAACAAAAGAGCAAGAACAAAAGGCATGTTCTTATGGTTATTCCAAATTCTGTAGAACATATTGCCATTTTAGCATTTTATGTACACAGTTGGAATTAGTAAAGAATGTATCTGTGTAACTACTAAATTTCCTTTACAGCTGATGTATTACAGTAATACTGTTATCCAGTTAAAATCTGAACAAGACATATTGAAAGTCTTTTCTAATACTGGCACTGTTCTATGTCTTGTGTTACATGCACGTATATAGGAGGATGTGTGTATATATACATAAAGTTATTATCAACACATGCATTTCTTTACCATAGATTGACATTGTTACCCTTAATACTGTATTCTTGTTTTGATTTTGAGTAGGAATTTTCCATGATAGTTAATTTCGCATGTATTTTCTGTCAATAGACTCCTTTGTAATGTATTTTATATTTTCATTATACTAAAAATTGTATAAGCTATGTTCTGTGACTTGGAAGATAATTTTCATGCCCCAGCCAAGATACTTTTTTAAAACCTTGATGAAACCAACTTTAAAATTGGAATTTTGGTTGTGCATGGTATGTAAAGGGGGGGTATCTTAAGGTTTTTTAAGTTCAGCTCCAGAGTGTGCCTTTGCAATCAGTTTTCTCACTGTGTTATCTTACTGTACTTCGGTTCGCATCCTAGACTGGTCTTGAAGCACACAAAGTGGACTCCTTTTGTTCTAAATGAAATCAGAAAATGTGTGCCAGGAACGCTGTTCTTCATACTATTCCATAGGGAGTAAACATGGGTGCCCTTAGGGAGCAGAAGTCCCCAAATGTGTATTACGTGCACACTAAACCCATCTACGAATCTGCACCTTATTACATTGCTTTCTCTTTTAGATATATCTATGGATTGATTTTTTTCTCTTTTCCAGCTGTGAGCCAAATGGATTTTGTGCACAGGTAATCTTGGTAACCATCAACCACTGAAAAGAAAAAATATAGTAGGTCGATAAGAAAATATGAGTAATACTAGTGCAATTTTTTTCTAGAGTATGTCAATGCCTGCTTTTTGTTTCCAGTTGTTTATTGTGTAATGTTTTATAAATTCTCGAAGTTGGTATGGAACAAATTTTGTCAATTTCGATTTCATAGGAATTAGAAGAACGTTTGCAACAGAAGCACTCAGAAGAACTTCATGCACTGAAAGAAACACATAAACAAGCCATGGAAGGCTTTAAATTGGAAATGGAACAGGAACTTCAGACGCTACGATTTGAGCTGGAGGATGAAGGAAAAGCTATGTTAGGTATACTATTTTCAAATTTGAAAATGGGTCCAAAAGCATTATTTCTATTCATGCAAATATACATGCATATGTGTGTGTGTGTGTGGATTATAACACTGTAGTATAACACTGTTACAATCACACTCAGAGTCATTCAGTCTTGACCTAAGTGTTCCTCTTAAAATCACTATAAGCTTTAACAGGTAAGCCTATTCTTCACTTTTGAAATAGCTCACTCTTAAGGCTCTTTTGGAAGGAGCAAGCAACCAAAGTTCCTGATGGAGAACTGATGTTTTCAGGAAGCAACAGGAATAGAATACAGGACAGTTACTTGGCTGACGTAAAGTGTGTTTTAGGTCAGCAGCAATACTAGATGGAGCTGGACTGTTACTGTAAACACGTCCAAAATAAACTTTTCTCTTTGTTCATGGTAACCAGCTTCCTTGCGCTCAGAGCTCAATCACCAACATGCAGCAGCAATCGACCAGTTGAGGCACAACCATCAACAAGAACTGGTAGCTGCCAAAATGGAGCTTGAAAGAAGCATAGAACTCGGCAGGCGACAGGTAGGAGGCGTGGCTGGCAACTGGCTGTAAAATGGCATGATCAATATTCATTTTTCCCTTTGCTGGAGGCAACAACTCTTGTGAACAAACAACAAACATGTAATCCTTCAAAATCGTCTGGCACCAGCAGCTACTACATTCCTACCAGTTTCCTAACCTTCCTTGCTAGAAGGCTTTTCTGCCTTCTACAAACATCATTCAAAGCCTAGACAAGGCTCGCATATCAAGGTAGTTTCTTCTCAGAACTGTGCAGCCATCTGGGAGCACCTTGGCTTGCCATGGGAGGTAAGCGCCCGTTCTTGCAAAATTGTACTCATCCTCAGCTGCCAGTAGGAAGGAAAAAGCTGTTTCTCTTTGAAGCCTAAGAGATGTAACAAAAGAAGGGGTTGCTTGTAATCAAATGATTGCTTCAAACTGAAGAAAAAAGTACACAAAAAAACCCCACCAAAAACAAACCCCCAAAGCCAGTATGAACTACCTTTACTTTCAGTAGCAAACTAATTCATTCACCTTTTATCTTTCTTTTTCCATTTTACACAGGATCAGTTTTTCTTCTAGTAGCTAAAAATTTAGCTACTAGAGTAGCTCTATACAAAGTTTAAGCTCTATTGAAAGCCAGGCTCCTGGAAATAAGAGAACTGGAAAATTACTTCTCTATTTGCCTATGTAATAGGCTTTTCAAGATTGATTTACTGATACGCCAGCACCAAGGAGGAGGAGTAGGTTTACAAATATACTAGCAGAGGAAACAGGGTTTGTTGGACATAGCCTTTACCCAAAAACAGAGACGGTCAAAGATGAACTCTGTTCTAGCTATTCCTTGCTGGTTTAACAGTGTGAGTGCCAGAGGCAAAAACATGGTGCTGTCATGCAGGATTTAGGAGGATGTAGTTTCAGTCATGTGTTGTTTAAGCCCAGAGTCTGACACCTAAATGAGATGTCAGAAGAAAAGTTTAAATTACAAGAGCCAGTGTTTGATCCAACCGGATAGTTTGTATTTTTTGCCTCAGTATAATGATCTGCTAAACATGAGCTTTGGTTGTACTGAGGGCAAAGCAATTACTGAGGTTTCCTGTGTTCAAGTGCTCATCAGTTCATAGGATCAGAGTTGAACGAGATGCATAGTGGTCTAATCAGGATGATTATATTTGCTACTTTTTGAAATATTTAAATGTGTGGATGTAAATTTTTCCTCTGCTTTTTCTTATAACACAGCATTTATATAGGGAGATCCGCAGTTATTTTTAATGGTCTGCTCTTAAAGATACCCTATGAAATTTGTGCACTAGGATATATTTGTATTGACTGGAGGCATGAAGGCACAAAACACAATTATACATAAAACTACTTTGGAATATCTGCTGATTTTCTCTGTGCAAACTCTACGGTCGTTAATTATTGTGAAACTGTAACAAGTGGAATGGATGGAAATAGAAAACTCTGAAAAAGTTGTTTTCATTACAGACGTTTCTAAACCAAGGAGACTCATTGTCAAAGCCATTGGAACGGGCTCCAGCTGAGTTTCCCAGATATTAACCTCACTGGAATTTCTTACGCAAAAAAAAAAAAAANAAAAAAAAAAAAAAAAAGACTTTTCTTGATTTATTGGACACAATATAAATATAACATACATTTTACATATTTAACACACGTTCTACTGCAAGATATTTTTGACCCTTGTATATATTTGTAAGATAGGAGACTTTTGAATCAGTTTTTGTTTGTGCAGGGCATACATATTGAGCAATTTTCTCCCATTGAATGGGGCTGTAAGGGAAAAAAGTTTTTCTGGATCGTATGCTGACAAGGCAGAGAAAGCAAAATGCCCAGGCCCTGGATCTTCGTGATACCTGGGTTTTTTTCCTGTATGTGTGGGCAAAAGGAAAATGTGATGAGCTACACCAATTTTAACAGGCAGTGATAATCATGGGTTTTAACTTTTCTTCCAACTGGAAATCATTTATTACATAACTTTGATTTGTTCTTTCTTTGTATATGTACACAATAAAAAAGCCCTTCTCTTTGATTATAATTTGTGTCACCATCAAAAGCTGAAAAAATTGACTGTTGGATGGAAAATTTTCCTCAGCTGTTGTCTTCTAAAAGCAAGTATTGTAGGCATCACTTCTGAGAAACAAGTCTATCTAAAATATTTTTTGCTGCTGCTACTTGTATCATAGGAAGAAGAATTTTTATGCCGAATATCAGATCTACAAGATGAACTTAGACACCGAGACCATCATATAGCTGAACTGGACAAAGAGATTCTGCATCTTCATGAAAATATAAGTGCATTGACGAAGGAATTAGAGTTTAAAGGGAAAGAAATTCTTAGAATACACAGTGAATCCAACCAACAGATCAGGTATGAATTTTTCCATTCTAAATTCAAACCTGTATTGTTTCACTTACTGTTTTACTTAAAAAAAATTACCATTTGCAGTTTTAAATTTATCCTCCTAATCAAGTCATGTTACATATCATTTAGTTTTCTTTAGTAAAGCTATACCCTTTACTAGTAAAGTTAGTGACTATGCTGTGCAGTTAAGTGGCATTTCAGTGACACATTTTGGCATATTTTAGAAGCAGTTCACTCAAGTGTTGGTTTTTGGTGGGTTTTCTTTCAAATTCATTATGTTTGTTTATTTTAAAAAGCATTAAAGGAGATGCATTTTCCATGAAATAAGCTAGAAGACTGGAGAACAGTAAGTAGTGGGTTTTGGTGAATCAGTAATTCCTTCTATGTTGTCTGATATCATGTAAAAGCCATTAGAAGCATGGCAGAAAATCTTGATGAACAAAAAAGTCTGCTTTTAGAATAACTCTTTTTTTAACAAAAACTAAATTAAACAGGATGCATGAGCAAGATTTAAGCAAGAAACATGAGAAAGAGCTGGATGTCTTGACAGCAGATCACATCAGAGAGAAACAAAGCATGCTGGCAGATTTTAATAAGACTCAAGAGCTGCTCAAGGAAATTAATTCAGCTTTACAAATTTCGTAAGTTTTGTTGCATTAAAAAAATTTGTATGTAGCTGCATTTGAGTGAATAGTTTATTCTAGTGTCCGTAAGTTCCTGAAGATACTGCAGAGGTGCAGATGTACAAATACCTCAATAAAGCACGGGGCCTAATCTTGCATTCTTTAGGCAACACAATTCTATAATCTTTAGGGGAATTTAGTGAGATAAATTGTTAAGGGTTTGAGACCAAAAAATTGCAGGTAGGAAATATATTAAATCTGTGTAGTTCCTAGAAAATTATAGAAAACATGATTTCAAATTATTTCTTTCTCAAACTTTAATACATCATTTTGGGGACACAAGAATTTCTTCAACAAGTTAATAAAAAGTACAGTTTTTTACTGTACTGTTTACTACTCTAAGAAGTGAGATTGTAGCTAGAGTGATGCAAACATTTTCAGATTTGGTAGCATAAGGAACATGTCTGAAATAGATTGTGTGAGCATAACAAGAACAGAAGGCTTAAGAGTTTCTCTTGAGTCAAAATGCCATCGGGGATTAGACCACATAATGGTGGCAGAAGTGATGTAATGGTGTGTCACCAACCAGTGTTTTCCTGTCTTCCACATCCTTCATTTTTATCTCTGTGATGTTACCCATTTGGTCACAGTTTCTGGCTCAGGTTTCATAGCACACTGAGGGCTTCCTGCCACAAAGTTGTCACTGAGGGATTTGTATTTGCAGCACACAAGATTTATGGCAGAGAGATGAATTGGTTCTAAGTTTTTGATAGAAAGCTTTCATAAGTAAGTATCAGTTACAAATGGACAGTAAAGCTAAAACGCATCTAGCTTTTTCTGGATAATGAGCCCTCAGAAACTGTCTTCAAATAAAATGGTTATAAAATTCTAGTTCTTACTCCCTTGTAATTGTCCACATGCACACTCTTTTGGCCTGATAAATGGCGTAAGAGTGAGTGGTACTGAATAATAACTGCATGGTACCTTGCCATTCAGTAAATTAGGTGTGAGCTACCTCCTGTTTGCTGCATTTATCTTGTATGAGGAACAGGCCTATGAGCAGCCACCAGAACTGTTTTGGAACTGTTTACCCTAAATGTTTTTCACATTCAGTTGTTTGCTTCTCAGTGTCCAGGAATTTTCTGAATTTAGCTTGTTTTCTACTCCTCACTCTTGCTCAATTTAGAGCTTTGAGGAAGCAGCCACTGGCCTAAAATCAGCAAGAATCATCCAGGGTGCCCTGAGCTGGCTTTCAGTGTGTTATTTCTCTGTTTACACTGAAGCAAGAAGCTGTCCAAAGAGGAAACTATGTAAAAGAGCAAACAAATTTAAAAAAACAAAACAAACCAAACCAAAAACCAAAACCACCCCCAAACCCCCCCCAAACAAACAAACAAACCCCAAAAAACCTACACACCCACACACACACCCCACCAACCCAGAGAAGTTTTATGTAGCTGTTTCTCAAGTAACTGTTCCCAGGTTCAGCCTCACCTAAAGTGTGGCCTCATGAATGTTTGTGAAATGGAGAATCTGTCTTGGAATAATTGAGAGGGGGTGTCATCAATTAGGCTCTACAACTAAAATCCTTAAATTACAAATTTTCTATTTGAAACAGGAAAAAAACCCCAGTTCTCTGAAGTATCTGAAAATAAAATGACAGCTGTGTGCAACTGTGTACTATACTGTGGGGATCTATATACAATAGCTTAACCCAGCATAAAATGTATACACAAAAATTAAGCCATCTGAGGCTATTTCTGTTCTGCTGAGTCAAATGCCTTCTCTGCAAGTAAAAACAATCACGTTGTTCTCATTAATGTTGTTTTATGTAAATACATTATATAATTTCCTCAGAATATTTACAGGTTATTTGAAGGTTATAAAATTATCAATATAATTTCATATTAACTGCTTTTTCAACTGCAAATAGAAGTAAAAATCACATAGTTGCTTATGAAGAGAAAATCTTTATCTGAAGTGAAAAACTATGTCTACTTCCAAGTGTCTACAGTTTGTTTAATTCTTGTGGAATTAAGCTTGACCTGATTTAGGTTCAATTTAATTCATAGATTTTTCTCAGCATTTGATTGGGATTTTTTTCTTTTTTCACTAAGTTTGGTAAATTTCCTGTATCTGTTCTGATACTGGGTTCACTAATCTACATGAGGGCTGAATATGTGAGACACATATTTTAGTCCTTTCCTTTGAAACTATGTTTAGCATCATGAGCATGTTATTAGTTTAAAAGAGATACAATCATTTGAAATTGTCATGTCTTTGAAACTTGCTCTTTAAGAAAAAGGGATATTTATGTAGTTATTTGTACAATTCCTCTCTCAGTTGGCTTATTTCACTTCTCTCCTTTAATGCTTTCACACTAGGCATTTCAAATTTCATCATAGTTTTTTTTCCAAATGTTTATCAGTTGTTACATTAGATATCCTAATATCCAAGTGTTATTCCTTTTGTTTTGCAGCTCATTCCTTTATTTCATCTCTAATGGTACTTAGTAAGTAGCTTTTGTGGAGAGGAGTTAGTTACCTATTAGTCTGCAATGTTCTTGGGTATCTTTTGTTTCAGTATGAAACTGAGACATGAACTGAGAAAGACGTTGCCAGCTTTTTCTGTCTATCCAGTTTCTCCAGTGTCACAAAAATGCATCTTTATTCAGAGTAGTCTCTAATTAAATAAATTTTAATAAAAGATACTGTTGGTTTTCCTCATTAGGAAAGTGAATTGCCAGCTTTTAAAAGTTACATTAGTACTAAATATAATGCTATTTAGTCCCTATATTTTATGTAAGAACCAATTTTAGCTATGTCTTCTGTAATTCTCCTCTTCATATTGTGGTTTTGAATGCCTTATTTTCAGCCTGACTTCCAAGTGGCCTTTTTCAAAAATGTAGTAGTGCATGCACAGGAAGTATGTTGTTTTTAGAATGTTCCCTCAATTATTAGTTGCTGGAGCAGAAGTTATGGTTATTGGGGAGTTTTTGGTTTTTTTCTTAACTATCTAAAGCAGAAAGAGAACATAGAAATTATTTTCATTCAAGGTGATAAGAAAGTCATCCTCTTTTTACTCCCTGAACTCTCTTTTGTACTTACCAAAATGTGACTATTCACTCATCATTTAACACTGGATCAGGCTAAAGGGGGTATTCTTCTTTTCTATAAAGTTTAGAAGAAATGGAAGAAAAATATAAAAACAGAGAATCAAGACCAGAAGACTTGCAGCTTATCTCAGAACTGAAAGACCTAATTGCAGAGCGGGACCAACTCATAAAGAAATTGATTGTAAGACTTCTATGCTCTCTTGGTGTAATATCTTGACAAATACAAAAGTTAATCTGATTGAAAGTGTTTGAAATGTATTTAAATAACTGATCCTGCTAGCACGGTATTCATATTCTTTAACACATTATTCCTCTGGTTTCAATGACTCATAATCATAAAACTAATTAGATACAGAGTGTTTTCCAAAATCAAGTATAATGCATTATTACAAGAAGTATTTTGGTACGTCCTTTATCAGGTGTCTCCTGCCTCCCATCCTAGGACAAGCCAGCCATGTAAGTCATATAAGAAATAGTCTCTTCTGTGAGGTTTCTAAGACCAAGATCCTGATCCACTGAGCTTCCCAAATTCAGAGCACAACCCTGACTTGGGTTAGTCTGATTGGATCCCAATTAAGAAGCTAGAAGGGATGAGGAAATCAAAACTGATTAAAGATCGGAATTTAACTATACTGAGCCTTCTGCAGTACATAATCCATTAGGCTGTGCTCACTCTCATGACCATATAACTGCATAAATAGAAATGCTTTAGATTATTCCATATAATAAGATATAAACATGAAATGCAATTTTTAGAATTACCAGTTTATTTTAAAATGCAAGCATAAATTTATTTGAGAACATTTTACAGGCAGATTTGGCCACTAACTCATTGAAAATGCATAAAAAGAAGTTTCTATCTGTTGTTCTTTTTAGGAGGACAAAAAGTTCTATCAGCTGGAACTAGTAAACAGGGAGACTAACTACAACAAAATGTTTAATGCAAGCCCTAATGTTGGTGTTATTAATCCATTGGTGAAGGTATGTTCCATGGACTTCATTGCTAAAGTAAAGAAAAAGAAATCTAAACTTAAGATATAGTAAAAAGAAAAGATATATGTGTATGTGTGTATGTGCCTGCATCTATACATGAGTCACTCTTAACAGGCATGTTCAAAACGAGGAACATAGTTTTCCGTTTGTCTACTTACTTTTGTGTAGGTTTGTTTCTTTTGTGTTGTTGAGAGATCCACTGATGCTGTTGCCCTGGTTTGCTTGACACGTGTGACATAAAACACAGTTCCTTATCGCAAAACTGCAAATTTAAAATGGAAAAGTGACAGAAAGGCAATAGAGAGCAGAGACACCCCTAACTGGTTTTAGTTTTGTAATTTTTCTTGGTTATTATGGAAAGTGCAAAGGTGCTTTGCACTTCTTGGGAAGCACTCAGGTGGAAGAGCATTGGAAGGACAGAGGGAGAGGGGACACTAAAAGGAGGGGAATAAGGGTAAGGGAAGGGGAAGCATGTGAGAAGGGCATGGAATGGGTCTGAAGGGTGAAAGACATAGAGTAAGATTGGAGAAGTGGAGTGACAAACCAGTATGGGCAGTGGAGGCTGCAAGAGACAGAAGTCGGTCTCCAGTCTTCTCAGTTACTGTCACCACCTGTACAAGTGAAAGCACCTCAGTAGCAGCCTTTGCCAGTTCTCTCCATCCTGCAGTAGAGCAGCCAGGGAAGGCTACAGTCCACACAGGCACAGTAGCCTTCCTGCAACTTCAAAAGCCAGCAGCATTCCTTCATGAGGAGTGTGAATAGACTGTGGTAGGGTACCTAAATACTATTTATTTTCTCCACTTCAGGAGTGAGTCCTCTGACATTTCCTTCCTCCTTGTGATAACCCGTAGGTTATTTCACTTGCATGGAAGGGAAAAAGGTTTGTGCCAGCTGTAGAGACAGAAGAAGTCGGGAAGGTTCTGAAGCAGAGACTAAAACCCAAAGGGCACAGCCTGAGCAGCTCAGATGCTCAAGAGTTTCAGTGATCAAGGTTCAGGGTCATGTTATTTAAAAGGAGGTCTAGCTCATTATTTGAGATCAGGCTGTGTAATTTAGCCAGCCTTACTGCAGTTTCACATCAGATCAGCATATTTCACACTTCTGCACAAACTCTGCTGCAAAATGTCAGTATTTTCTGATTTTTACAAGCCCAGCAGCTCTCACAAGCTTATCTGGATGCCTAATTTTTATGCTAACTGCATAAAAGAAATTAGTTTGGGCCCATTAGAGACAGTACCAGGACTTTCAGATACAATTTCAATGGTTGTTTAAAAATTTTGGAAGTCTGTCTGAACCATCCATTTATAAAGATGTGAAGTGCAACCATCTACTATATAAATGTGTTTTGCGTGAAATCTGAGGTGTGTGGGAAAAGTACTTCAGCATCAGATTTTCGTAGTGATAATTCATATATTTTTATAATATGCTTCTATCACTTAAAATGTGTAGACTTTAGAAGTGTCTTGTATGCCAGAACATTCTGATCTTTCATTTTGTGAGCTGTGGAGTATGTCACTATTTTGTCAAAGCACGTACTGTGTTATTGGAGAATGACTTACAAAGAAACTGAAAATCTCATTCTCTTTTCTTTTTTTTCTTAAAAAAAGACAGAAGTTATGAGTCACTACAGGCTTTGCATATTAATGCAAAATTACAGCCATTGCAGTATGTGTTAGAGCTTCTCTAATTTCTGCAATGGTTCTGTTTTGTACAGTATTACATTATTACATCTAAAGTTTCTTAATACTTTGCATGAATTTCATGGAAACAATACACACAGTTTTTTGTCTCCAGATTCAACTGCTTCAGAAGCACAGATTGTTATATAGAGAATATTATATAAATTGTAGTATTTTTCTAAGCACTTAAATGGATACCATACAGTTTCCAGAAATGAGCCACCTGTGGAACACACAGATTTAACTACAGTTTGTTTAACACACTGTTTTAATTACAGCATATATTGTCTTGCAAGTGTATTTTACATACAGTTGGTTACTTTTACCAAACTATTTCTTCTTATTTCTTGCTTCCTCAGCTACTACAGCAGACATGTATGGGACAATCTTAATTTAATCCTTTGTAGCTGGTGATCGATCACTGTGATGCTTAAAACCCACTTTTTTCTATTATAGCTTTCTGTTAAATTGCCGGGGCATTTTAATTGTGTATTGACAAACACACCCAGGAGTATGTGTCTGCAGTTAGTGTTATTTGCATCTGCCAGCTCTGGAGAGGTCAGCCACTGAAATCAAAGCTAGAAGAGAGCCTAAGAGAAGAAAGTGCAAACAAGCAATAGGACTCTGTCTCTGTCTGAACTCGTGCCCACCCTCGAATAGAGTAGCTCTCTTGTTTCAGGTGGAATTCTGCTGGAAAATATTATACACACACAACATGAGAATCCACTTGTCTTTCACTTTATTTAGTTCAAATTTATGTAGTTTATAAGCCCTTAAGGAGTTTTTCTCCTAGCTGCTTTATTAGGGTTGCGTATAAGTAATTGAAAGAAATTATTTATTGTATATTCAAATAATACATAATCCATTGTATTTCTGAGCAAGGGATTTTTTCGTTGCTCTGGGTATGTCAAAAACTCCTTTTTTGAAATAAGGTGCTTTTAATTTTAGTATTTTATCGTGGACATGAAAAATGTGATAGAAGTCAGAAAATACACACCATGTCGTGTCAGACAACCATTTAAAAAAAAAAAGTGATAGAATTGTTTGAAACATCCTTCTGCATTAAAATATCTGTAAAAACAGAGAGGGTGAATACTGACTCTCTTGTATGATGTGTTCTGAAATGTAAAATAGTGATATAAAAATAGATTCCCTCAGTATTTTGAGTCCCTTGAAATACTATCAAGAGAAATACAGAGAAAAGAAATTATATATATTATAAAAAGAAATGCGTTCAGTTGTGCCATCTGGTGTCTAGAAGTGGCAGCTGTATTAATATCAAAGCCAGGCCTTTTCTTTGTGCAAGAAACTGGACTCCTATACAGTAATATTTTTATCTTAGCTGTACTACTATAGTGCTTTGCTGACTCTGAGGGTGTAATTGCTGTGAAAGAAGTGTAGGTGCTTTTCTAGGTTTCATGGTCCAGTTAACAAGAAGTGCCTCGGTGATGCGGTGAAATGCGTTGGAGAGACCCACTTTTTTATCATTGAAATTTGCTGTAATTGCATTTGATAGCAGAGCTGTTTCATGGATATGAAGAAAAGATTTAAGTAAACATGAAAAGTTAAACAGATTGAACGAAAACTTTCTACAAGATTGTCAGTCTCCAATGTTTAAATAGAACCAATGTTTCAATATAACCAAAATGTTATATTGAAAGATCGTCTACTCATGTGATATACTCATTGATTATTACAATGAGTCATAATAACTTAATCATCTTCATTAGAAATTCGATTTTTCTGTGAAAAATTGTGGTGTTCAGGTCAAAGCAAACAGAAAACTACAATTAGAAAAAAGAGCCAAATCTGTTCCAGTTCCACTCCTTCAAAAAAACCTCCAAACCAGCCATCAGTAAAACTTCTAAATTAGCCATTGTCCTCATCTGTCCTGGTGCAAGAAGCCTTCCTTATGTTTGTTATTTTTAATGCAGCAAAAGAAGAAGAACGATAAATCAACAAACAGGTTTGTGAGTGTCCCCAATCTAAGTGCTCTGGAATCTAGCGGAGTGGTGGGCAATGGACATCCAAACCGCCTGGACCCCATTCCTAACTCACCCATCCACGATATTGAGTTCAACAGCAGCAAACCACTACCACAGCCAATGCCACCCAAAGAGCCCAAGACGTTTTTGAGGTGAGCACTGCCTCACCAATCTTTTTTTTTTTTTTTTAATTAACTTAGGAAAATTTTGCATTCTTACTGAGTTGAATCCCACTTGCTTTATCAGCCTTTCAGAGGTATGAGTACACTTACGGCATTTTTAATTTTTATGTTGTAATTATAACCTCTTTATAGTATTCCTTTTTATTGTAGACCTTGTTGAAATGTGAAGTATTCTCTCACTTCTCCCTAAGCCTTGAACTTTGAAAACCTTTATAAATACCTTAACAGAATTCATGTGCTTCCAATTGTTTACATATATGAACAATTGTTTTAGATGTTTGTGTTATTTACTGATTTTCATTTAAGAATTGATACTAGCACGGAGGTTTTTTTATTTAGAATTATGTGATAAAGATTTTTATATAAGAACATTATTTTCCGTGCTAGGTGAATGTTTTGTGTTTCCTCTTTCCTCACCCGTATGAAATTGTTTCATAGGAGTAACCTTACTACAGCAACAGGAAATGTACAGGCTTGGGTGCTTAATGCTGAGCTTCCAGTAATCAAAACCAGCATGGAAGTCTCAAGTAATTCTCTCACAATATAATCTACTGAATTGAATAACTTAAAAATGGCATTTTAGAGGCAGGATTTTAATCTTTTAGCTTGATACACCTACTAAATGCACTGAAGTGCAGTGCTGTGTATCTAGTAGGTGCTGATCTCTTACCTCTAAGTTGCCAACTTAAAGCAACATGTAATTACTGGTTCTACAGCTGGTTGTTTGCTCTTGCCTTTGGTTTAATGCAAAAGATCACATACCTAGCAAAGGGAAACAAATGATAGAATCTAAAATAGATAAGGAAAAACAATATTTTTCAAGAAAAACTTTTTTTAAAAAAAAAAAAAAAGTACTGTTGCTATTTTTTTTCCTGTGCATGTTACGTGCACGAGTATGCTCAGGTATCTATGAACATGCATGTGCATGACCCCATGGACTGTGATGCTGGAGTTTTCACTCCAAATTGTTTTGTGCTCTATATTATCCTGTAGTAGAGATTATTTTATTACTGATTTTTATTGATAAAGGAACTTGTGTAATTAAATTTCAATTATTCTTTCCTGCTCATTTTGTGAGAATGTTAAGTGTTCAAAGAGGAGCCAAATGCTGTTTGCAGCACAGCAATTTGTTTTTTCCAGTATTTTGGCATATTTTAAGTGTGTGCATGAACAATTGCAAGTGATATTTGTGATGAGTGTTAACTATTACAACAGTGTGTATTTCTGTTCAGTTGCCAGCCATTCTTTGTGAGCACATGTGTACGAATATGATGTTCACATCATATTTTTCCAAATTAACTTTACCACAGGAAAAGGATGCTAAAAGAGGACCTTCTACAGTCATGCTTTTCCAAGAAAACTTTTTTATTCTTCCTGAAAACTACAGCTATTTATGAGATTTAAAATTATGTTTTCCAAAAAATTATTTGCCCACCCTGTAATGTGGCTTCTGAACTGACTTGTCCATGCTGCTGGTGCTCTCCAATGGAGTGGATGATCACAGATTCTATAGGGAGACATTAAATCATGTCCTAAGGCACACTTGATAATTAATCCATGGAAAAACAGACTGTGTTCCTTACTGAATATTCTCTGTGGTTTTTTTTTCTTCTCCTAATAGTTGTACTTTTCGTGTAGTTGTGGGATAATTGTTCTTTTTCTCTCTGTGAATTTAGCCCTCCTCAGACTGATGCCTCACCAGTGGCTTCACCAGACCCACAACGCCAGGAGTGGTTTGCCCGATACTTCACATTCTGAGAGATGATTTGTTTTTGTGGCACAGCGTGATGTGGACTGTTCGTAAGAGCATGACCTTAAATAAACCCTCATGTGAACAAGCTTTCCTGTAATTTGTCAAACACTGTGAATGAGAAAGTATTTGTCTTTCTGATTTGAAACTGCACTGTATTTCATGTTATATATGTTGGAATCACCTGACATGGTACGATACAATATGTGTAATTATAACTATTATTTTTATTTAAAATGGAAGAATCTTTAAACTTTGTAATTACTACATAATAAATTTTGGTAGAACAAACATAATGCTTTTCCCCTTTTTCCTGTAAATGTGTTTTCTTTGATTTCAGGTAAGGCTTTTCCCCCCAAATAACGTAATTGCATGGTTACTATAAATACAACTTGAATTGTAAAAGGAAAAATATGTATCTCTCACTCTCTCCAATTTGGGTGGGATATGTTTAATGCATCCCTCTTCTGTTACTTTGTAGCAGTTTAAAAACCACTGGCTAACATTTAAAAGGAAGAATGCTAAATAAAACTAGTGTAGCTGCTGGCCTTCAGAGCAGATTGATTCTGACAGAAGATGAAAAAAGGCACAAACCAGGAGCTGTTTGTTGAGGAGGGAGGTTGACTCCTCACCTATTGCATATGAGACTTCACCATCTAGTTATAATCAAACATTTTATCATTGAATTTAAGCAGAAACTGTTCCCACAGGTTCTATATTTCATTTATTAATATTAACAAAAACAAATGCTTGAAATATTTAGAAAACTCTTCTAGGTATCTCTGTATAAACCAAGAATCATTTTGAGCATATAGTCTTGCTTTGGATAAAATTCATATCTGAAATGAAAAAAAAAAAAAACCCAGAAGCCACAAACAAACAAAATCTAACTACACAACTTCTTCCCATTAATACATACTACAGACACAGATCTTTCATTAAAACTTAGCTACCTTTCCTTGTCTATATTAAATTTTTTTCTTCTTGAACTGGTATATGATACTGTTTTTCAGGTAGTGAGCATGATTCCCCAATCTGTACTTTTTATGCTGTCAGTGTTGCTCAAGAAATCTGTTGCAGCATAGAGAAAATCAGAGCTTATTGTCTTTTTTATATTTTTTCATTCAAAGATTACCACAAATTAACTCACACTGGTAGTCTCAGGGAGAATATTGTCTTTGTTTTCTGAATGTATTTTTAAGCTGAATCTCTTACCTTTTAAAAGCAGGAAAAAATATGTTTGAGTTATTTGAATAAGGTTCTAGTTAGCTTATACAAAGATTTTGAACTTTAATATTTCATCTAAAGCCCTAACTGCATCCTTTTTTTGCCATATGCACAAAGGTAAATACCCAGATGAAGATACTTGCTAATTACAATGAGTTTTATATGTACTATATGTATAAATGAAAAATTTGTATGTTTTCATATAAACAATATAAAAATCTTCTAAATGCACATTTAAAAACTTCTACCATATAATTCACCTTGAAAACACCACTGAAAGCTGTATTCTGGTGATGCTGCCATGGATTAAAAATGTATACATCAGATTTTCTGTAGCTGGTGGACTCAACTGTAGGTATATGCAACTTTTTAATTTTAGAAGAAAGCCATATTGGGCAAAATGTCAGATTTCTTGGCTGTTACCCAAAATAAAATTCACTAGATCATTTTGTTACAATGTTCTGAAGTGAGTGTTGCGTATTTTTTCTTGCATGCTTTGCAAGGGATCAGCTGCCTTCTCCCATCCTCAACTTCCTTTGTGCATTTTTACATATGGAATGAGTAACTGAACAGGAATACGAAGACAATGATCCCTACATTTACCTATTCAGTGAAAGGTGTGCCCACTGGTTTTTTACTAGTAGGCATCTGAATGTTAAGAAGCAGTCAGTCACCATGTCTGCTCCAGTCAGCAGCTGTACTACTCCCTTATCAGTCTCTTCAAACCAAAAACCAGCCAAAAAAAAAAGTCCCAAAACCAACCAAAAATGAAATGCCAAAAAAAACAACCAGAGGAATCTAGGAGAGATTTTATTTTCTACTAAATGGCATTGAGAACCCTGTAAAATGTACTGGTAAAAGAAGTTAGTATCTGGTTTTGGGGATTAAGGAACTTGCACGATGACTATGCCATTGTGCTCCTGATCTTTGCAGTATCTGGTATTCTGGAAGAAGCTAAAAGTGCACGGATTCATGAGTTCATAGGCAGCCTCAGCCTCGGCTGCCAAGAGACACACTTTAGGGTGTAGTCTGGAGCCCAGGTTTTACAGCGACGTGGACATCCAACCATAGTGATGCTGCCTGGTCTAAATCTTTCCCTAACCTGTGGGATCCACAAGCCCTTCTCAGCTCTTGTGCAGCCTTGCTGGCAGTGTCCCACCTGCACACTGTACCACCACCCTGACCCCAGTATTAATGGGCAGTTCTTGTCCTCTCCTGGAACAAACCCAGGCTGAGGGCACACGCTGTATTCTGTAAAACTGAAAAACAGAGCAGTTTTAAGTGTTTGTCTTCATTACCACACAAGACTATCAGGAGGGACCTGAAAGCAAAAAACCCAATACTGGTTTATGTAAGAAAGCCATTATTCCAAGTGGAAAGCTGAGACAAACAAGGACAAGAGAGCTTTTCAAGCTGGTAACTGCCAGCACTGTCTCCATCCACTCGTTTGAAACAGTTACTTTTTCCTGTCCTATTTTGCACCATGATTTCAAAAGAGGTTACCTCATGGATTTTCCAAGGGGCATAATACATTTTTGATAACTTTTTGCTGAGTAAACATTTCTTCATTACTCAGCTAAGTAACTAGTTACTATTAGATGATAATAAATTGACAAATAACTTGAGGTTTTTTTGTAGGAGCCACTACCTGATGATAGCCTTTACATACCAACATCTGCTACGTGCTCTGTAGCTGAAAAATCAGCTGCCCCAGTTGCAGGCAGCTGCACTGTTTTTCATGCTGCTGCACTGGTTATTTAGGCTACAAACACAGTCTGAGGAAGTACACGTGGACACCTCCAGGAATTCACAGAGATGACAGCTCTGCCATACCAGAAGCAAGGTAACTGTGCTAACAAACGTGTAGCAATAACTGTGTCTCGTCATTAGAAAATAGCAGCCAGTTTTGTACCTTCCAACACAGCACTATAAACTGATTAAAATTTACACTGAAAGCATATGCCAGAGAAAGGGCTTGTTTTGCATTTTCACAGTGATCAATCTGTATTTTAAGTGCAGATCTCAGCAGTGCCTTTGCAGTTGTATCTATTAAATTAGTTACTACAGGACCATTTTATAAAACAAATTTTTTCTTCTACAGACATATCTAGTTAAAACACTTCCTCATTATAATTCCCATGAAGCAGTCTTTTGCTGGAAACACTGTTTCCTAAAGTGGGGATTTAGGCAACATCTACAAGTACCGTGAAGAAGTTTGTGTTTGCAAACAATGCAGGAGAGGTAACTGAAGTTCCACCCACTGATTCACCAGACAAGAGTCCTATGCAGAAATCCTGTCCCAACAGCATGTGGAGTAGCAATTAGAGAAATCTGATTTGTGATTTAAAGCACCTGTGAAGTTCCACACAAACTTTCCCCCCAAACATTCTAAGACTATTCCCTTCTTTGCTGGCCAAACAGTCTTCAGGTGAACTCCTGGATAGTAAGATAACATAGTCAAGAGATGAAGTAACCACTACAGCTTACTTATTAAGATCACATTTAAATAGGACTGGGAGGAAAAAAACCCAGTGTGCTAGACATTCAAATTAATTATCTTATTTTTATTAAGGCACTAAGGCAGTTACTTTACATATGGAAGCCATACATCATAACTTGATAATAAGGCATCTAAAGGATATATTTTTTGTTTGAAAAGTGTTGATTTCCCCGTCCACCAACTGTAAAATTCTGTATTAAAATACAAACTGTATACATTTCTTTTGACACGTTTTTATTATAAAACTATTTGTGTTATTGTAGTACACTTTTTGGTTAAAGTCCCCTTACATGGGCAGTGATTTTTGTTTCTATTGCCTATCAATAATTCATCATTAAATACAGGCCAAAAATGGGTGGTCCTGGGAGTGAGAAGCTCAATGGAGAAAAGTTTTAAGATGGCTCAACACCTTGAAGTTATGGGGACATTAAGCTATGCTCTGTGATAGTGCAAGACTTGAATGGATGTATGAAAAAGATACTCAAATACCTTTTCAAAGGTACCAGGAAAATACACAAGTAAATTAGAAGACAGTCTTCTTATGCTGCATTCAGTGAGGACAGAATTCAAACATGCAAGCACAGCACTTGTTAGAAGTGGGCACACGTGCTGCCAAAGTGACCGGAGGAAACAGGCAAACTACTCGAGAATCTCCTTATGCTCAAAAATCTCCTTATGCCTGTGTCAGAGACTGAAATAGTTTATAACTTGAACATTTTCATGAAGGACTTTTGCCTATTTTAGCAAAAACTGTATTACAAAGGCTGCAGAGAAGACTACCACATCCTGAATGGGGCTCTGACTGAGGCTCTGGACTGCTCGCTGATTAAGGTAAGATAAAGTCACAACTCGGGGCTACGGAAGAAGAATACATTCACAGAACACACGCTTAACACCATCGGAGTAGAGACCGCAGCCGCAGGGCTATCAGCTGCCAGGCTTCGCACAGACCCTCGCACCAAAGGGTGGGGGGAAAAGGCTTCGGGTGTGTAGTGAAAAAGGCTCTGGAGAGAGGTGGTTAACACCCGCCCTCCGCCGTGCAAAGGAGCTCAGCCATGGGGCCCTTCACCTGAGGAAAAGGCTTATCCACAGCAGAGGGGGTGTCATGTCATGGCCCATCAAAGGCTCCGCAAAGCGGTCCCCAGACCCTGCACCAGAGCCCTGCAGCATGTGCAAAGAGACCACAGTGTTGCAAGGGACCGTGTCAAACCTAGCCCCCTTAGGGGAGGCACCTGACCGTTCCCACCTGCCCAAAACGCGTATTAATGCACTGGATCTGGCCTGGCGGTGGGGACTCTCCATCACCGCGAAGACCAGATGGAGGAGAGCAAAGAGACGTCGTTGGGACCCTCGGAAGGGTGATATGCTTCCATCTAACCCCTGTCCCTCTCTCCATGTCCCTCCACCCCCCACGCACATTTCTTTCTTTCTCTTTGCCCCTTTTACTGTTAAATAAAAACGATCAATTTTTTTCACAACAACATTTAACCTCGTTTGGTTTTAATGATGGTTTTCGAGTATATTTTGAATCTTCAAAGTTCTTTCCGTTTTATACACAGAGATTTCGTTCTCTTTGCTCTTCTGGGTTCAAATGGGATCATAAACAGCCTGGGACACGATTTTGATACAGAATTAGCTAAAAACCAAAAAATTTCAAATAGTTATAGAGCATGCCACCGGGTTGTTACACGCAGGGGAAAAAATACAAATAAGAAACTATTCAAAATACCGTACTGTAAATTCTGGGCAAAAGCGAGAGCTTTGGAGCCTGCAGCAAACCCTATTTTTTGCTTCCATTAAGAATAAAATCCCCAAACTCCTCAGACTCTACTATTCCCTCATGAAGAAGGGCGAAGTTCTTGGTTTGTTGTGCAGCTCCCTCTAAAGAAGCCAAATTTAGACTTCGAGGTGTAACCCGCGGAGGTGGAGAGGGAACTTGTAGGAATCGGCTTCAGCCGCCTTGGGGCTACGCCTGCCCGCAGCCCCCTTTCCCATTCCTCGCAATCCTCCCGCGCTGTACAGGAGCAGCGCCTCTGCCACGGGGTGCAGAGTGCGGCACTACTGCACGGAGAACCCGTAGGTGGATCTTTCGTTCCCGAGAGGCCGAGCAGCTGGAGTGTCCCCCGTGCCCACGGAGAGCCCTCATGCCGGGCTCGCCGCCCCTCGCCTGCTCCCGGGAGAGCCGGTTCTCCTGCGGG
>VYXC01002076.1:686512-716333 GCA_013397175.1 Platysteira castanea
GGCGGGAGCCGTCACTGAGGGGCGGGGAGAGGCACGGGCCGGCCCCGGTGCCTGGCGCGGTCCCGGTGCCGGGCAGCGGCGGGGGAGGTGCCGCTGTGGCGAGGTTCCCGTGCCCTAGCTCATGAGCCGCGCCCCGCCCCGCCTCGCCTGGCTCCGCGATGGGCTTTTCCCAGGGAAAGACAAAGTTTCCCGCCCGGCGCGTGGCCGTGCCGGGAAGCGCCGCTGTGTGACCGCCTCCCCTCGCCTTGCCCCCGCGTAGGGACAACATGGTGCTGAGCGCGGACCAGGTGAGCCTCATCGGGCAGGTGTTCGAGTCCTACGTGCTGGAGCACCACAGGGACGAAATCCTGGGCATCCTGAGGGAGGCGGACGACCAGGCGCACTACCCCGTCGTCGTCGACGCCTTGACGCTCTTTGAGACCAACATGGAGATTGGGGAGTACTTCAACGCCTTCCCCAGCGAGGTGCTCCCGATTTTCGACAGCGCGCTGCGCCGGGCTGCGCTGGCAGCGCTGCAGGACAGCGCGGAGCCGGCACAGCTCAGCCTCAAGCAGAACCTGCACGCCAGGGTCTCGGGTGAGTGGCGGGGCGGGGGCTGCAGCCAGCTGCACTTCCCAGCCAGGACTGCCAACATGTCCTGACTCTTCGGGGAAACTGCCAGAATTTCCTTACTCTCTAACAAACTGTTGGGGCGCCATGGAATGAGCAAGTTTAATTCTTGCCGTTGCAGTGTTTGAAGCAGTAGGGAATCCTTCGTGTTTATTAAGCAGCAAAGGACACGTGCAAACACGTGGATGTGTGTAGAGAAAAGCTGTGGCCTACTTGCAATGGTTGGCGTCTCTCCCTGAGTCGGGGCTTACACCAAAGCCTTTCAGGGCAAAGACTCCTCAAAGCAGCAGCTGATCTTACATTATTTCACTTTTAGACAGAAGGTCTAGAGAGAAGTAGAAAAAAGAGGGGGGGAAAAAAGTCTAGGCAAAAAAAGTTTTAGGGGAAGAGACATAGTTCCTAAGTTTTACTGCAGGTGGATTTCCCTACTGTGCCAGTTGGCTCCCAGTCCTTACTGGCTCATCTTCCAGAAGTGGCAAAGTCTAAATTTTGAGTTGTCTTGTAACAATTTCATCCAAAACTGTTGAATATTATGCTTAACTGTTATAAAACTGCTTGGCATAAAATTGGAATGAATGTTGGAAGGCATGATCATTAAAGGCGGATTCAGTAATTTTTTCACTGCAAGATGATATATTATTATTCCTTATTATTAGGAAATTTTTAGTAGCTTTGAGGTTTGGTAAGTGTGGAGTGCAGGTTCGGGGGTTGAAATGTCTTTGCCTGTGGGAAACTGGGTCAGCAGTGGCACCGTCCCTTCTGGTCAATTCTGATCATGACAATTTGGAGCAATAGTCTGCAAAGCCAAGAGCTGGCAGCCCGTGTTTCCCTCCCCTGCCCTGTTGTGGAGTGGCTTATGATCATTCAGTCTTTTGGCAGCTTGAATTTGGATAAATCACAGTTGTTAAATTGGCCTGTATTTGACCCAGTGAGTTTCTATAAAAATGTTGTAATGACACTGCATACAACAGAAATATATTTCGCCTGTGGTATTCAGGTGCTGAGGAGCTTGTACACAGCTGATGAGCATGTGAGGTAAAAGGATGGCCTCTGTGTTGTACTGAAATTTGACCTCGGGCACCTCCCCGTACCTATGAAAGCAGGAATGAGGTAAAACTTTCCTCCTGGTGTTCTGAGATGCATTTACATCGTTCAGGGCTTCAGTATGAAAAAAAGACTCCAAGTATGATCATTTGAAAAGCTGCCAGGAAGTATTAGAAGGAATACAGCAAGGGGTGATGACCTCTGCATGAGTAGTGGTGTCTTTAAGACATTCCTTTTCCTCTTACCAGCCTCTTGCCGGAGCTGATCATTCCTCCCACAGTGATGTTTTGTCTAAAAGTTCCCTTATCAACTTCCAGCAAAATTAGCCCCCTTGATCAAATAGTTTTAGTAATTGATAAAAGCAAGCCTGACTGATCATTGATAGAAGAATTCAGTCAGCAGACTCACAGATAATTCCATCCCTAAGCTGGAGAGAAATGGGTGAAGAACAGAGAGAGTTATTCTTGAGAGGTCCAGGTGCATCAAAATAACATCTGTCCACAGAATTTGGTTAATGTTCTGTACCACCGAAAGGCTCGTTGCAGAAGAAACAAAAGAAATAACCTAAATTTTCTGTAGCCATTTTTCCACCCAAATTTTCCCATGATACTGTTACTTTTTAAGTGGATGCTGGGTTCTGATTACCTTCAGGATTCTCATCTTGGAGTGTCACTTTCCATTCCCATTCCCATGTCAGATAAGGAGTGAGAAGGTGGTGCACTGTTCTTGGTGGGAGCAGCAGGCACCTACCAGGAGTGTGGGTGACGGGATCTGTGTGTGTCAGGTTTGGAATTAAGTGAGGAAAAGTGATTCTGCTTACACCAGGTGTAAGAAGCAATCTCAGCACCTTCTACCAATATGGACAGGGCATCTAGGGGTTCAAAAAGGATCGAAGGAGTGTGGATATGCAGTAATTAATAATGGATGATTACCCTGAGTTCACTAAAGAAAGTAAACGATGAAGTTCTTTATCTGAATTTCAGCGTTGTAGGAATTTGATTGTGAAATTTCTACTTTTTGCTACAAATCCATGAAATGGTATTTCCTTACTTATCATTAGCCTGAGCACCACTGTGCCTGTTACTGAAGGCCAAGCTGCTTCTGATGTTTTCTAACAGCTTTTTTGTGACTACTGCAATAAAGTTGATTCAAAGAGGCACATACTCAGTTAAAGAGTTTGTCAAGCAGTCTAGTATGATCAGAATGAAAGCTCTTTTTGTCACATTTAGACTGTTGTCTCTTCAAAATTCACAGAGATGATTGTCATATATCCTGACAACAGTGCTGTAGCTCTCTCTAGTGTAAGATGTGATGCATTTTGCAGAGCTTTTTCAGGGGCAGCAATACTGAACTAAGAAAAAAATGCCAAAGCAGGTGGAGAAATAACGGTTTGGTTTTCTTCCCCTGAACTGACTAGAAATGCAAATCTGTGGTAGCATGAAAATTTCAACAGGCTTGGTAGAACATTTAAATAGCTTTATTAGAGTCAAACAGAAAAAATTGTTTGCAGTTTTACAAAATAATTCCTTTTCCTGATTATTTAATTCTACTTTTCCTACTCTATTCTCTTACCCTTGAAAATTAGTTTAACAGTTAAAAATATTTTCTTTAAACAAAAGCAAAAGGTCAAGTGTTGCTTAAAAGCATCAAACCAGAATGTTTCCGCATGTCTGAAATAAGGCATTTGGGTTTGAAAACACTGAAATAAATATGACATATTTTTTTTTTAGCAGCCAAAGCTACTGAGAAGATTTGACCTAAACACACAAATAGTTTCAGGACCCTTGGAAATATTATTTCCTAGCAGATTTGTAGTTTTACATCTCTGTTTCCTAGCTCTATTTTGGAAGTAAAGCTAAGAAATTAATTTAAGTTTATAATTATTAGTATCTTGTAGTTCATTACTAATTTCTGAAGAGGCAATATTTTGCTCAGGTGAGCATTTCAGAGACCATTTATTTTTATAAAGGCTTTGTAGGTTGTTGAGAGAGATCAATCTTCCTGAGGATTTCAGCCACTCTGGTGCCAAGTGATGGGTGAACACCGGAGCGGGATCAGCACACGACTGAGCTGGTTGCTGGGGTGGAATTAAGGGAGAGCAAGTGGAAAGTGTCCTGTCACTATGGATTTGAATGTACAAGCGAATTCGCTTTGGCGGTGTTCATAACCCCTTTGCGTTCTTTTTATGCTCTCTTCCTTGTGCTCAAGGTTTACTGGTATGCAATGTGGATTTAAGGTCAAATGCTCTCCTTCTGTGAATTTGCTTAGACTTGAGAATTCACACACGATTAGGAGCTGCACCTGTTCAACTGCAGGAATAACACTGAACCACAATTAAGTAGCATAACTAAAAATTTGTAATTCAGATAAACCAGATAAATTCAGTTGTAGAATAAATGGCATCTGCAAAAAGAACTTCTAATATGGATATGAGAACATCAGGATCTGTTTCCATGAATGGAAACTGTTCATGACTGTTCACCCCTTGGCAAGAGTGGGAGAATAAAATGGCAACATTTTCAGCTAGTGCTCAGTGTCTGATGATTTTCACCATCTGAGGACAATGAATCAGATTTATGGTACAACAGATCTAGATATAGCTGTATCACGTTTATGAAACAGTAATAACAATGGCTACTGTTCATATGTCTGGCATGTTTTCTAGTCCTTCTGTTTAACTGCACTGTAAGTCCTTGTTTTATCAGCGTAGCCTTATGCTGCACATATTTTTGTCTAACAGGTTTGCCTGTTTGCCCAGAGCTGACTCGAGAGCACATTCCTAAATCCAAGGATGTGGGACACTTCTTGTCTGTTACTGGGACTGTCATACGTACCAGTTCCGTGAAGGTTCTGGAGTTTGAACGGAGTTACATCTGCAACAAGTGCAAGCACGTGTTTGTTGTCAAGGCTGACTTCGAGCAGTACTACGCATTCTGTCGACCGTCAGCCTGTCTCAATGAAGAAGGCTGCAACTCAACCAAGTTCACGTGTCTCTCTGGAACAACCTCTTCTCCTACCTGCTGCAGGGACTATCAAGAAATCAAAATTCAGGAACAGGTAAGGAAAAACAAACCATAGACAAAAAGGGAGAGTATTAAAGTATAGATGTCTACTAGATAGATTTGTTTAAAACAAATGCCCGAGAAGACTGAAAAAAGTCAGGCAACCCACTGGTCAGAGATTTCCAGTCAAAGAGTTAAAAATTAAACCAACATCTAGACCAGGCTTCCATTATTGGGTAATTCCATTCAATATTGTACAGAATACCAGCAGTCAGTGAATAGATGAAATTTCCATAGATGAAATTCCATTCCACATTGAATCCCTGTAACACCAAGTGTGTTTCTCTAAATGCTTCCTGTACATAATGCTGATGTTCAACACTGCTTCTGAGGACTAAAGCTAGCCCAGTGTTGGCCAGGGCCAGCTGTAGCTGTGCAGTGTGGTCAATATGTGGTGTCTGCAATTGTCTTTTCCCTTCAGCCAACACTGAATTCAACAATTACTGCATATGTGATCCTTACAGAACTTGCATACAGAATTTGCGTTTGTTTTCTGATGATAGCCCTGGGTGAAAGTACAGACAAGGTGGAGGAGAAATGTATGAAGTTAGAAATTAAGGTCTTAAAAGTTTAGAATACCAAAAAAAGTAAGGGAATAAAACTTTCTAGGAAATAAGCCCTATATTGCACATACATATAATGATTGTTTCTGACATATGGGGAATCTCTATAACTATTTTTTGTTCTACTGTGTGACACACGGATCTCGCTGGTGGGAAGAATTTTCAGCAATGTGGGCTTATTAAAAACAGTAAAGTTAAACTAGCAGTGAATTTCCCTTGTGTTTCCTACTCAGCTCTGCAAATAACTGCATGTGCCACCAGTACTGACAGTGATGTGAACTGCCTGTGGCCATTTAGATAATACACAAGGGTGAATTAACCTTCCTAGGCACCAGAGAGTGAATGCATTTAGAATTCTAGCATGTGTGACCTGTGCTGCAGAATGAAAAGGTACTTTTGACTGTTGTTCTTGTGCAGTGGATACTCTCAAAACTATTGCAAGTTCTAAGTGTAAATGGAGAGATTGCTGGTTGGGAATGGACTGTGGCAAGATTGCAAAGACCTTGCCCTGAAGAAAAGAAAAAGAATTACAGGAGTTACTGGCACATTTGTCAATATATATTTGGGTTTTCCTGGTTTTGATTTAATCCTTGACACTTAGGTGTAAACTTAAACTGTCAAGTCATGGTTAAATACCAGAAAAGTACAGAGACTATTCTCTCAGTATATACTTCAGTGAGGGGTTATCTAACCCATGCACATGCTTCAGTACCCAAAGTCAACTTTACATACCGAAGAAGTATCTAGTAATAACTCAAATCATAATAAAAATAAAGATCAGCTCTTTCAAATTACCTCTTTTAGTGAGCTTTCTTCAGCAAGATACTGAAATCACACATGTCATAGCACTGAGCACCTTCTGCTAATACCCAGTCCCATTTCTGTTAATACCAGCATTAAACGTTCCTTGTTAAGTTCAGGGCAGCATTGGCATCCTTACTGTAAGTTTTATGATAAAAAGCAAGAACTGACCTCAGTCCCAGGAAAGGACCATAGGCCCTTAAGCCAGAGCAGCTGTAAATTAAAGGCTTTTGAAAGGTGCTATTCTTAAGTGCTTTTCCTTCCCATCACCTAGGTTCAGAGGCTGTCTGTTGGAAGCATCCCTCGCTGCATGGTGGTTGTTCTGGAAGATGATTTGGTGGACAGTTGCAAGTCTGGTGAGGATATAGCATAAATTACATATGTTTGTACTCACAAGAATTTTTAGTTTTCTGTTTGAGATGAATCTCTGGCAAGTGGCTGTCAGTGCTGGGGGCTCCTCGAATGAGGTGTGCTCATCTGTCACGTTGCTGTTTCAGGCTGAATGTTAGCGTGGCAGCTGATGATCATTCTAGAAAATGTCATGCACCCCCAGGTTACATCTTGACTGTTTGACAGATCAGTTTCAATAAGTAGTGTGTTGTGACATACAGAAAGTATAATAAATCTTGCTAGTGTAGAACACCAAACCTCCTCAGGAGATTGGGTCTCGCAGCATTAGGTGCCCCTCCATAGGTTCGGAGAGCCAGGAAACCTGACCTCCTATCTAAGGAGTACTGCAGGTGGAAAAAGCTACTTGGCATTCAAAGAAGCAGCTAACTGGCAGGAGGATGAATAAAGAGTGGACTAAAAATTCTCAGAGAGGCACGTTTCCACAAGAAATAATTTGTGGTTGTACTTTCTCAAAAGAACACTCTACTCAGAATGTTAACAAGTGATTCTGGGGTTCATCACAAAAGTTACCAGAAGCCAAATAAGTTTTGACTAATTTTTTTTTTGTATAATCAATCTAATTGAAAGAGCTTCTACAGTTTGCCGGGAATTCCTCTCTTCTAAAAGAGGAAACAAGCAGAGGTATGTCTTAAAGAATTCACCTCCCTTAAACAGAAGTGGAAAGACATAAAAACTTCCTACCACAGACACAAGCAATCTACCTTATCTTTGTTTGAGACTTCCAGTAACTGCAGGAGGTTTTGCTTTTTGTTGTTAGATTTTTTTTAAACCTTACTAATTGTAACACAGGATCTAGATCACATTATTGTGCATTACAGCTAGCTGAAGTGTCTGCATGTCTCAAGTCAGATGTTATTTTTCTAATTTTTGTTGTTACCTCTAGGAGATGACATCACAGTGTATGGAGTGGTAATGCAGAGGTGGAAACCTTTCCACGAGGGTGCACGCTGTGACTTGGAGCTTGTTTTAAAAGCCAACTATGTGAAGGTGAACAATGAGCAGCTAGCAGGGGTTGCAATTGATGAAGAAGTTCGCAAGGAATTTGAAGACTTCTGGGAAAGGCATAGGAATGATCCCTTAGCAGGTTAGTAGTTGAAAGGTTTTAAGTAGGACACTTGATTGGATAGAGATGAAATCAGGAGTGAAAATACAGTGACTGAACACATTTTCACCCCATTATCCTATTAATCAAGAATATATTTTTTCCACGACAAGAATATGAAATTCTTACTTTAATATTACTGGAGTGGAGGTGGAAAGAAGTACCAAACCTACTGCATTGATCTTCATTCTTTGAGCTTTCTGTTCAAGTCTTTTTTGGAACATTTATTACCAAGAAATGAGAAAGAATATAAATATCAGAGGAAAAAAAAGAGAAGTGTTTTATGATCAAGAAAGAAGAAGCATACTTCCTAGAAAAAATAGTGTGGACCAGATCTGCCTTTAGTCAGCACAGCTGTTGCCTCTGGGGCAAGAGATCTGACACACTGTCTCTGCATCCCAAATTAAGCTCTGAATCTTTACCATAGGGATTAGCACATCCTATCTTTAATGTAACTCTTGCATGCCTAGTCCCTTAGTTAGGTGCAGGGGAGCCTCCCAATTCACAGTGGCTTCCAGAACAGTCAGTGTTCAGTATGCTGGGTCCTAAACTTACCATGGTCCGCAGTCAACCACCTTGGAATTACCAGGAGTTCTGTCTGGAGCTCTGTCCCTCTCCATAATCTGAGTGCCTTCTCCTCAACTCTGCAGAAGCTCATTGGACTCTTCAGGGTCTCCATCACTGAACTTTATTAGGCTGACACTCTGTCTTGTAAAACCCTGGAAAGGGTTTAGTCTTTCTCCTTTAAAGACAAAGAGGAGGAAAAGCAGGTGGGAACCTCCCTCAAATTAGCCTGCTCACAATAAGAAAGTGTAGATCCTGCCAATGTCAAAGATTCTTCATAACTGCATTTCCTGGAAAGCAATTCAATCGCTAGCTTCCTGCTGTTTGGAATGATAACATTTCTTCCTTCTGCTGTTTGGAGCAAGAATATTTCTTATCACTTTTGTTAGAACTGTTCAGAAAGTAACTCAGGATCTTCTTTGAAGATCCCTTTTACTCTTTCATTCTCAGGGCAATTTTTGGAAGCCTGAAGGGACCAATGTGATTTTATGTAATATTACCCATTCTGAATAAATATATATAAAGTGGCTACAAGAAAGTTGAGGTGGAAATTAAAAGGACTCTGACTGCCCAAGATGTCTGTTTCAGGCTGTTTGTCTGAATTTGCATTGAAACTGGGGGCAGAGATCAAATCTGACTAAGGAGTCTGAGGCCATTTCACAACAGAATGTGTGTGTACTTGTACTGTTTTTCAAGAGATAATGGTAGCTATTGCATTTTATGTCAGTCACTTAATGATGCTCACTCCTAACTGTGGAGTTAAATCTTGAGCTGTGCTATGGCTGAACAATGTTTTTAAAATTCCACTTTTGGATGGACAAAGATGTGTTAATTCCTTCAGAAGACCTCTGAATGAAACACATATACCTTAAGTCATCCATTAGGTGCCTATATTTTGCCAGTACCATGTACTTACATCTAAGTTTAAAACATGAAGTTAAGCTCTCAAAATGGGTCTTTTTCTTTTATTCCCTAGCAATGGAAGTAACCCATGGCATATAACCTGAGACCCCTTACGTGCTGGTAGTGTCAGAATCTCAAAGGACAGAATTAATTCTGTTACATATTTTCCACACCATCAGCATTTTCAGAGCAGATTGAGATATTCTGCTGCTGTAAAGAGACTATAGTAGGGAGGAAGAGAGGGAGCTGTGACACAGAAGGATCAAAGGAGAAGGAGATGGAAGGTAACAAGGAGAAAATGAGCACACTATGTGTCCACAGGTTTAAGGCAAAATAAGTGTTAAAAGTTTTCTTGGTTTTCTTAAAGGTACAATACACCGGTTTTCAAGGGGATATTTTGAAGTCTGGAAACTTCTAGGTTTCATAGCTTCTACACTTGTAAATGTGGAACAAAAAAATTTGCATGGTGGCATTTGTTTAGTGCCTTTTATCTTGCTATACACACCATATATTCCTTAAATTGCAATAGGAGTGGCTTTGCTGCTTGTGATTGTGACTTACCTAACTTCTCTATAATGCAGGGAGTTTGGATCAAACAACTGCTCTAGGTCCCATTTAAAAAAAAAATCGAAAATCTCCTTCCTACCCTACTCTTCTTGCCCAAATTATTTGTCAGTGTACACACGAGTCCATGGGAAGCTTAAGTTTTAACTCTGCTGAGTGCCATTTTTGCTCCTGTTTTAGGGAGGAATGAAATTTTGGCTAGCTTATGTCCTCAAGTTTTTGGATTGTACCTGGTGAAGCTGGCTGTAGCCATGGTGCTTGCTGGTGGTGTACAGAGGACTGATGCTGCTGGAACTCGAACCAGAGGTTTGTATTGTTTCTAACAGTATCACATCCTGTGTAACAGTCATTCCCATCCCTGTCCTCACCCACATCACCCCCCCACCCCTCCAAAATCAAACCAGTAAGATCTTAGAAGCATAATCATCCCATTTTCTTGAGTGAGAACAAGTTTTAATCAATTCTGAGTATTCTTCCAAAGTCTCAGACAAGTTAAAGTGGGTGTCTAGACTTCCTCTTTTAATTTTTGCCAAATAAAACCCAATAGAAGCACTTTCAGGTTTCCATTAGGTAGAATATTAAAGGCAGCTATTTTATGTTAAACATAAAACTCACTTTTTATTGTATAAGTGACATTTTGAAATTATTTCTAGTAGAATATTCCCAGCAGTATTTGGCATCAAAGGATGGAATCTTAATGTTTCCTTAATGTGGATCACTATATTACATTAAAAGGAAAAATTAAAGGATTCATTTTACTTCCTAATGCCAGACTTTTCCATCTGTGATTGTCAGCACATCTCACTTAGTCTTGTACCTCCAAGTTACCGGCCTGCTGATTCTCCTTCTGTTGTTATTAGATGGCAAATATGCCATGTGCCAGGTGGTACACAGGTCATAATCCATAGAGGTCATAATAATTTTTAAAAGTATGTCTCTGTCTACAAATACAGGATTTTCTTAATGCTCCAACAGCTAAATAAAGTTATAGACTTTATATCTGAAGTTGTATTTTGTAGAAAACAGTAGAAACTGTAGAAAACGGTTGTATTTTGTAGAAAAAATTTTAGAGCACTTTAAAGAGATTGTAGCAGCCAAATTATTTACTTCTGTAATTTCATTATTTTGAAATTACAAAGTTGTGAAACTGTTGGCAAAGAATTAATTAAGCAAAACAACTTACTGATTTTATTAGTCCATTTTGCAATAATTTAAATAATTGAAAAGTGGAATGATAACTAAAACCTGGTATCCTTCTGTTGCATGTTCAAGAATGAGCTGAGTCTGAGAAATGAACATTCTAAAATGTAAGAACTCATATTACAGGAAGTGTGTCAAATACCTGCTAATACTTCACAAATACTTCATTGTAAATATTTGTGTCTAGATGACTTTATTAAACAATGTATTTATGACACCCAATAAATAGTGCAGAATTACATATTTTAATGTATGTATATTGCTAAATTTTAGGAGAATGTGACAAGTATTATTTAATCTGAGCATTTTGTGTTGATGTTTGTCTGTATATGAACTGTCTACTCCTACATCACTGTTTTCCCCCAAGGTGAATCACATCTTCTGTTGGTTGGAGACCCAGGTACAGGGAAATCTCAGTTCCTCAAGTATGCGGTTAAGATTATGCCACGCTCTGTGCTTACAGCAGGAATTGGATCCACAAGTGCAGGTAGGTGCTTCTTCAGCTGGAACAGCTCTCTTCACTCAAGTATGTTTATGTAGAAGCCTTCTACATGTGTGAACATATGTGCTCAGGTTGTATGAGCACAGTTGAAGCAGAGAACTGCTGTGGAGGCATATGAGGCCTGATCTGACTCTCTGCAGTCCCTTTGTCTGTATCCATGAAGGACTGTGATGAGCTTCTAGCAGGGAACCTTACAAGCCTCATCCAGAGGCACCTCTCAGTGCTTTGCTAGCAAAGAGTGATCTGGACCTGTATTTTTAGCACTTTCCAGCTATGACAAATATGACATCGTTCCAGAGCTCATACTGTGTGATGGGCTAGCATCATTTGGTTTCTCCTGAACAGATAATCTCCTCTCTTCTGTTCTTTTATGTGTTCTGTCTGGGTGCCAGTTTGATTTCTGTTTGCTTTCTGGAAATTCACCCCTGTGTTGAAGAATTATTTCCTACTCATTAAGATGGTTTTAAGATGGTTTCAGAGAGCAAGTGGGTTTTTTTCTTCTTTTTTCTTCTTCACTCTTTCTTCCTTTTGTTAAATTTAGGTATGTCCCAGCTGGCTCTGAATGCCAGGCATCTTTGCAAACTCTTCTGGGACAATGTGCAGGGTCAGGTTATCTCAGCCAATGAGTTTATTTTGAACAAATGGATATGCTGCTTGTATGTTCAAAATCACAAAATAATTAGGGTCAAATCCCAGTGTCTCAGCTAGCATGTATAACTTGAATATTTCTCAGAGAGTGCTGCTTATCATTTTATGTCTGGGAAACAGCATTATTTGTACATCCATAGCTATGTATATACTGAGTCTTCCATAGCTGTGGAGGTGGAACGTGATGTTGAACATATACGCTCTTGTGTGCAGGGAACTTGTTACGAAACACATATGCCTCTGATTTTCCATTCAAACTGTTAACAAATAGGTCTGGAGAGAAGCCAGAGAGAAAATTTTGGCTTAGCATAACCTTTTCTCCACTTTTTGTTCTGTGTTAAGAATTGAGAACAGGATAATTTCAGATTTGCTAGGGGACTCGCAGTGACCTGGAGTGAAATTTTGCCATGTATTTCAATGTGACTTTGCCCATTTTTGTAAGTACTGTTTTTCTGTGTCAGCTGCCCTCAGTCTCTGATGTTGCTGTTGCCTTGTTCACCATCTCTCCCTCCCATGCTTCACCTTCCATATGATCTGATTTCCAGCTCAGCCCTGACGAGAAGACATTTCAAAGAGGTTCAAAGACATTTCCCTGAAAACAAACATTGCAGTTTATAAGCTTACTGGGGTATATGTGAACTAATGATGGGTGGAGTTTCATCTCCTGAAAGGATTCTCTTGGGCCTTTAGATCATCTATATCACTTAAATATTCCTTATTTAAAAAAAAACACTTCTCTCAGTCCCTTTCTCCCAAATCTGACAGCAGGTGCACCAAATTTCTACTTTAGAATTCTTCAGGACTCTTATCACAAGTGAAACTTGAGTGTCTAGCAAGGAATCTTATTAACCCTAGTTTAATTTCAAGGAACATTTCCATGGCTAGAACTGCTGGACTAAGGTATTAATTTCTAGACCAGGAGTTTGGATGTTGCTCAAATTATTATTTTCTTTGTCTTTCCTGTGCAAGGAGTGTCTTACAGATCTGCTTGTAGCTAGCAGTACCTAACATTGATTTTTGTCAACTTGCTCTCTGAGCAGAAGCTTCAAATTAGTTCGGAAAACTATTAAACTGCTTTACTTTCCTTGTCATAATTGAACACTTTGAATTACCAGTTTCTGCTTTCCCATGAGAGGACAGTCCTAATGTACATTTTTCCCTCCAATGTATACCTATTAAATCTCTAAGTTTCACTTTCAGCTAGTTCCTTACTGTATATACAAAGCAGTCTGAACTGCATTTAATTGCTGGCTGTGGGAAATTGCTGAAAACTGAAAACAGATCCACATAGGCCAAAAGACAGACCTGAGATTGGGTAAATCCTGAATAACCCTTAAAAGCTGGATCCCTCTTTTAGAGAAAACTGCTGGTATTTACCAGCCTTTAGTAAGATTCTGTGTGCATTGACATATCTTGTGCCCTTTACTCATCTGGTACTGTCTTGGGACACAAGCTATTGAACAAGCATTGAATTAGAGTTCTGCATCCCAAACTGTGTCATACCAGTTTTACTTGGTTTTCTGTACAATATTTATTTGTACCAGGACAGCATATTATGTCATTAACATTCTCCTTGTGCCAAAATTCCCTTTCTTTCCTGGTCTACCTTAGGTATCAGGTGCTCTCAGATCCACTGTGATACTTTGTGCCCCTGCAGTATCATGTGCCTGCTGCAGCCCATTAACCCATACAGACGTGACTGGAATTGGCTTGAAGAATTTCAGAAAACAGTGACCTAACTCCTGCAGCTTAATGTGCTGTTGGGCCTCTGCTCTTTCAATGAGGTTCCTGCCTTCCCCTGCAGTTTCTAAACAAAGTCTGTGCTTTTTTACCTGATTCAGAAAGGACGACCCAGGAGAAAGCCGTACTTTCTTGCAGAAGGTTTGTAAGACCTTCATCTTTATATCTCACCCACAGCCTCAAGCTGCCCTCTTGCTGCAAACAGCCCTCACAAATGACTGGTAATTTGTTCTTTGTTTTGAAAAAAACAGAGCTTTACCTCCTCGCAGTGGTTAAGTTTCTAAGCTTGTTTTATTAGGTTGCCTTTCTTGCAAACACCTAGCAGAAATTTTGTTGCGAATTTTGTACAAGTTTAGGACTTATATTGAGGAACTGGGGTTTGTTCCTGCCACATCTCTTTAATGACAGTTGGCAGGCAGACCAGTCCACACACAACAATTCAATGGCAAAAATTTACTTGACCACTGTAGGACTTTGTGATGTCTAAATGAAAGATGGGGGAACCATCTGTCCCACTGTTTTGTTCTGTCTACACTGATTTTTCAAAGGCCCGGTTCATTCTCCCTGACTTGTCTCTCATCTGAGAATCACGGGGAGTCATTCAGCTACCTTTTATTTTTAGAAATTGATACACAGTTTTCCATAAAGATAGAGACTTAGTGAGGCTTAACAAGATCTCTCCGGGGCTTCTCACCTTACTACTGAGATAAATAAACTGTTTTGCAGTCCCCACAGCCACAGTGCTGCTTATGCATATTTGGATGAGATAATCACTAGTACGAAAATATTTAATTTACCTCTGGAGCTTGAGATCTGCAGTGATCGAGTGGTGTGTAACAGGAACCAATGCATGCCAGCTGCTGGCAGGTCTGGAGCTCACGGATATCCAGGCCAGAGTCATTCTGCTGCTTGCTAGTGCATATTTGACTATTCACATTTCTGAAAGGTTTTTTTGGTGTTGTGTCCTTCCACAGATGGATTGCTTAAAGAATTTTGTGAACTGGATTTAGAACAGCTTGTCTAAAAATCTGGGAGACTATCAGCTGTTTCTCCAGCTCTCCAGTTCTGTATAATATGCCTTTCTGAGGTGTGTGAAGTGCACCTTTCTGGACTCTCCTCTTAGAGCCTCTGCAGAGCCCTGCAAGTACTGCCTTTTTGCTGGTATTTTGCCATGTCTAACATTGTCCATATCATGCAAATGGCAGTTTGCTACTGATTTTCCTTCTTTTCATTGAAGGGAACTGAGTCAAGGGGAAACCACCTCTTTTCTTCTTCCACAGTAAGCCTCCCCCTGCTAGGCAGGCTTCAGGTGCTAACAGCTGTCTCTCTTCTGATCCATTAGAAACCAATCCAAAGTCACTGACATGAGCTATCCAGCTGTGGTTATAAATAGAATACATGGTGTCAGTATCCTGAGGTATTCAAGACTCTGAAACTGGAGATATTTTTCCCTCTGTTGTAGATCTCCAAACTGTCCCTATGCCTTCCCTGGTTGATATAAACCAGAGTACTGCCAGGAAACCATTTTCCACCACAGAGTCATACCCTCTCCCTGATAAAGTTATTAATACAGATGCAGCCTTTAGGCCACTTTTCTCTGATCATACTTCTACCATGCGATTGTTTTCCTGAATAGTTATAATTGTACATGAACTTGAAGTATTTTCTATCAGTATGTAACCCAAAAATATTTTCTTGAGAGCATGGCTTCATTAGCTGTTTCTTCAACAGCTGGACCTCAAGTTGGAGAGGCCTTAGCTCTATAGGAAGTCTGCTAAACTTCTTGGAATGAAATTTGAAGCTGTGATCAAACACTGTCAGAGACAATGTCCCATTTGTAACAATGTCCCATTTCTTCTTAAGTTCCCTTAATTTCTCCTCAGTAATGCTGTTTCAAGATGGCTTTGTCCTGAGAGAGAGAGAGCTTACCTTGACTACCTGCATGCCAAAGATTATTTAGCCAAACAGATACCTGTCTTCCAAAATCTTGGTTTTTTCATACATCTCTTTATCTCTGAAGACCCATTGTTAGGTTGGAAGGGAAGTACTGCAGGAGCAATATCTTGTCACGTTGGTTGAAGGTTTTAGGTCTTAAACACTTCTAACACATCCAGGCTGGCCTTCATCAGACTTTTTCATCCTGCTGTTGCAATGGCAGACATTTCAAGCAGTTGATTTTTGTATGGATAACAGACGTCTTCAGGATTCCCTTTACCATACCATGAAGCTCCTCCTTTCCAGTTAGTGTAAGTGTAACTGCCCCACCATACTAGTGAGATAGGACAAACTGGAGGATACACTTAACTTTGAAAGGTTGGCCTCCGTAACTCATGGTCCAAGGGAATTTTGGAGGGAGACCAAAGAACTCCTTAAAAGTTTCTGCTAGTTCAGTTCAGCCAGTTCTTAACACAGCTGGTAACAAGTAGCTGTTGTCTCTTGCATCTGGAGCCTTTGTGCAGCACTCACACCTCCTTCCTCTGACTTCCTCTTGTCTGCAGATAAACCAGTCACACCCCTTCTGCCATGGACAGCGAGTACCCAGCCACGCCTCCAAAACTGCATTACTTAAAGCTGGAAATGTTTAAGTGTATCCTCCTTCCATCTCCTCCTGAAATGGCCTTCTGAGTTCCATGTAGAAGCCTTGGGTTTCCCTTTAAGAAAGCCTTCCTAGTGCCTCCAGCTGGCTCTTCCTTAGATCATCTTTGCCTAGACGAAAAATCAAGGAAAAAGCCCTCCATCCATCTTCTCCAGCCCTGCTCTCATATCTCACACTCTAAGACCAGCTTTTAAGAAGCAGAACTAAAACTGAAAACAGAAACAGGAGGGCCTAGGAAGAAGAGTTCCACACACAGCACCAGCCCTTGTAAGTAGTTGTCAATTTCGCTGCATCTTCCTGGCTGGCACTTAGCAGAGCCCCCCAGCCAGCAACCACAGCAACAATTAACCCATCATCTCCTGACCAAACTTCTGTGGCTCTCAAAATAAATGAGATAATCTGTACCTTTGCAGGCCACTGTGCTATGGATAAGGAGTAGGGTAGTTACATATGTGAAGGATCTGCAGCCATGCAGACAGAAGCCAGATTTACTTAACTTCGCCCTTTTTCTGTCTCTGGTAAATGAGGATTTGCTAGGAGTACACGTGCATAGCACAGTTGGGGTTTTTCCTTTTTCCTTCTTACCAGCATTTTCAGATGTCAGTGGACAATCAGTCTAGCTGCAAGTGGCTACCTTTCAGTCTGAGCTGACTTCCAGAAAACCAGCAGCTGAGGCACTACAAAGAAAATACTGAACTGTCAGATCACCAGACTTTGTGACTTTGTCACTCACATCTCAAGAATGCCAAGTGTCTGGCAAGCTACAAACTAAATTACTGTGGGTATTGTAGTTCTGAGTTGCTTAATTGTTGAAAATTGGTAGTAAGGGTTAGCTTTTTCAGTGGAGCTTTGTAAAGCCACTGGAAAGATTAAATTTCACTAGTCTTCATTATGATGGAGCTGGAACCATTTTGCATCCTTCAAATTTAAGTGTCATAGTAATTCAGATTGAAGGTGATGCCTGAATAAATCAGTGACCGTAACCTAAAAGGACAACTTTTTTTCAAGCTAGGCTTAAAAACTGCACACATTTTTCATCCATAATGTTACCTTGTCTGATCTGCTTACTTCTTTGTACACGAATAACTTCTAATAAGCATTATGACAGTCTTCTAATGGTCTGTCTGAGATAAAAACACAATGAGATACATCACCAGTCCTGTCAGCAGTATCTATAGCATTCCTTTGCATCTTGGTGGCCTCTGCAAGTAAAGGTTTGTGGGAAGGTGAGTTCCTCTTCGACCTTGAAATTGTAATGTTGTGATGTCAACACTGGCTGGCTGTGTCATGTGCACAGACCTGCTCCTCTAAAACATTCAGAGATCAGGGACAAGTCTTTACAAATGCCTTACATGGATCCTGTCTTTTAATACCACTAAGTTTGTGCTGTGGTATTGCCTGAAGTCTCTGAGGGACTGGAAGTTGGTTTCTCAAATTCTGTGGCTGTGGAATGTGATTTTATCAGGAACTGTGATACTCAAAAGGCAGGGTGTATGGATTGCTAAGATTTGGACAAAGCTGCAAAGACCTGAGGCACCCAGCCTCTCAAAAAGCATAGAAATGCCATTTATCTGGCAAAGATCATGAGGTAGGGTTGTTCATCTCCAATTTTCACCAAGCACAGCATTCTTTTTCCTGCTAGTGGTGGATCAGCTCTATTTAGGCCCCATTAGTATATTAGGTAAAGTGGTGCCAAACTCCACTGCAGCATCCTGCCATGGTCAAGCTTGAAGTTTACTGCACCCAAGTTCTCATGCACAGATGACTTTTTCCTCCTTAACAGTAGAGCTTCACTTTTCCATTTCTCTGAATTTTGCTGGGTGACATTGTTTTGCTGACTGAATTTTGTCGTTGGTTCTGCAATAGCAGCAATACAGTTTGCTTCCATCACGTTGTGGCATATGCTTCTAAAAAGCCTTCATGCTACCAATGGATGGATTCTGGTTACAGCCTGTACTTGGATCATGTTTTCATTTGAATATTCAATAGATGCAAGAGTTTGAGATACTACTACAGTACCCTTAATTCAAGGCAGACTTCACAAGCCCGTCACGCCTTCAAATAACTAAGTTATTTACATGCTTACATTTATGACATATCTTAAATAGACATAAATAGAACATAAAGTGCATGAAAAATCTCAATATGTCACTGAAGACCTAAAAGTTGCAATATAATTGAAAATCAAAGATAAGTTTCACAGAATTTCAGCCCTCAAGTGAAGTAACTGCTAGTTCAGGGAACCAGTTCTTTGTGTTAAGTCATACCAGTGAGTGTTAGTATTTTTAGATTGCTGGTTATCACTTTAAAGAACTAGAGAGATTTTTAAAAGCACATATTAGAACTAGGCCTCCAAATATGAATGGATTTCATTAATTCATTCATCTACCCTAGCTAATTACTGCTGATTTTCCATACAAGAAAAACATGTGCGTGCACATTCAGATCCGGTCATTCCTTTCCAGTTTAAAAAACACACATTTGAAATGCAGACAATTTCACTAAAGATGTGGAAAGAGAGAAGCACTAACTGTTTGGGACATCTTCATCCCCTCATTAGAGAATGCAGAATGAGAATAGAAAGCATTCCATTTTTATTCAGAGCTACACTATCAATCATCATGAGATCTACCTTTTTTTGAAGGGCCAGGAACCTACAAGGGTTTGTAATTTGGGCAGGAACTAGTAAATAGTAGAACTATATTCCTGTAATCTGGCATGACAGATTACAATTTAAATGCACATACAGCCAGAGTAAATATATAAAGCTAATGAGGATTGGAAGGAATAACTAAATTGTTAAGTGTCATAATAATGCCGTAAGTCTTTACAGTTTACTGCTTAATTCCTTTTATCTTCAAAGATGCCTCAGGTACTAGGGATGCCCTGAAGCTGTTGCACTGAGACAAGTAATGTATTCTTGAGTGTGTCACGCCTGCCACAATAGGGTTTATACCACTGAATAGGATTGCCTTAAAGGCTAGAGAGAAAACAGAAGTTTAAAATTCCAAGTGTTTCAAAAAAATGAAGGACATCCAAATTCCTTACTACTAGTGAAAAAGACTACAATAAAGCATGCTTGAAAATAAACATACCAACCACTACTGATACATAATAATCTTGCAGAAGAGCCTTTTTTTGATATTCAGACTATTGCTTTTGACACTTAGAATCTTCTAGTAACTGCTTGCATCCTTCCAACCGTGTATGCTATTAGGGTGGCTGAAAAGGGGTTCTTTCCTGAGGTACCCACCCCAATCCACATTAAATAGTCCTGAACAAACCAGTTTGACTAAACAGCAGCAGCAAGAGATTAAAAAAAAAAATCCTAAAATCCAAGATAGCAGATGGTAAATCTCAAATTGCATGCCTTAAGTAACAAGTATGTGCCTTGAAAGGAAAAGAACCTTGCACCTAAAATTATATCGTGCTGTCTGCTTTCAGAGCAAAAGGACATTTTTGGACTTTTTTGTTTGCTAATAAGAGATACTTTTTTCTTTGCACTTCATTAATGACAGTTTTGTTCTTAAGATGCTATTAAAGGGCACTTTATATTTGGCAGTCTGGATAGCAGAGATGAGGACATGGCATTATTCCTTCATTTTGCCTGAATGTTTTAACTTTTAAACTTGTTTTTAGCTTTTAATAGTGCTTACAAAATAAGGGGGGAGGGGAGAGAATACATATACTTTAATCAGGTTTGGTTTAGACCACATAGAATAACACATTAGAAAAAAAAGGCAATTACTTAAAAATAGTTGTATTTATATTCCACAATCTGCTCAAATACTGTTCGTTTGTTGGGTTTTTTTGGTTTTTTTTATAAACTTTCTACAGGATGTTTTAAAACAAGTTCTTCACATTGCTTCAACTATGTACTCATGGAATCTGGGGGAAATAGTTCTGGTTGTTTTTACAGTTTAACACATATACAGTACCAAAAGGATGGTGGTTAGTCACATGCAGTCCATATGAGATTCTAACATAACATTTAGTGAATTTTCTGATGTTGACCACCCCTTTGATGCTGAAGGTAATGCATCTGTGGAAAGCAGGGACTGTAGATTTGGGTTACTGCTCTCTGCATCTTCCAGTTTTTCAGTGTTGTCCTCCCAATTAATGTGGAATCTTGTGACTCTGGGATTAGATGCCAAAATATTCCTTTGAAGCTGGGAAAGAAGAAAATATATGGATTGTAATGTGTACATCTCAAGCTGGAATATATATGCATATAGATTTTTTTCCTTTTAGTCCCTATTGTCTTGTTTGTGTAAAACATTTTTTTTTAAAAAGGGAATTCACATCAGTGTGAATCTATAGCTACTACCTATGGATCAAAAATGTGCTTACAGTACACCACTTACTCATTTTCTCTAATATTCTACTCAGCAAAATAACCACTTCCTCAAGAGAATATTTTAACTGTTCCACAAGGTGAAGGCTGTGAAAGAGATCCACAAGTAAAGTGCAGGTGTTTATTATTTTATCCAGCTTTTAGGAAAGCATAGAACTTCTACCCCCACAAGGATTTTACAAACCACAGTACTTCATCAAATTTTGCATTAACTTTATGGGATTTGCAATACCTATCAATTCTATCAGCTTCTCATCTTCATTTAAAAGTACAACTTTATCCTTAAACTACCAAATTTTAGACTGATTTCACTAAGAGGATTTATCCACTGAAGTCTTAAAGTAAAAACATTTATATTTGGAAGATACTAACAGTGTCTAATCATGTCCATGGCAGTGGACATGATTAGTCATCTATCTTATTCTCATGGCTGGCCTTCATTTTCCTTTGAAAACATGTTGTATTTGTTTATGTATGCAGCAAAACCCCAAAATGCTCATTTTCTCTTTATTTTGAAAAGGGTGAAAGATTATAGTTACCTGGAGGATGGCAACTTAGTGCCAGTAGACACTCAATATGACAGTTAAGACTGATCACAGGAAAGGTTTGCTTCGTTGATATTATTCTCCAAGAAAGTGTACCCTCATTGTATTTCCTGACCCCTTATGCAAACTAAATAAGAGCATTTCTTTTTTAGAGCCTAGTAGAGCTTATTACACATTAATTAATCACTTTAATAACCTTCTACTTGTGCATTTCCATTTTGTCCCGAAGTCACATTAAGGACTTTGTATACAAATATGTGATAGCCTTTTTCATAGGAGCAAAGCTAGCTTTTTATATAAGCAGAGAATGAAGATAAGTAGTTCTAGGCATTCTAAATTCAAGTACTTAAGGGGAGTCACAATTTTGGCATTGACAACCAACATAACAAATAAGTTCTGTTTTAAAAGAAAGAAATAAAGAAGAAAGAAACATATCCAAAGTTTAAGAATCCTCAAATTTAACTGTAATTTTGAGCACATATTTAGTATCTGATCCCTGAAAATTAAGTTAAGCATAAAAAACCATACTATTTCACTTTATCTTCTAATTCTAGTCCTGGTTTAATTTGTTACCATGAAGGATGTATTTTTTAATAACTTAATCTATATACTTCCTCTGTCAAATTATCCATTCATCAGATAATCATCCAACCAGGCTACCCATGTTCGCTCATTTTACTCCTAACTTGTTCCTCAATTTGTTTGTTACAGTTTTGCAGAAACTGCAGCTCTGACACTAGAACAGCTGAGTAACAACTGTAGTAAATGAGTATCTACAACTTAGTTCCAGGCTGATGGGCCTAGAAAAAACATTACTCTGTTTTTCTGAAGAACAGAGCCACTTTGTAAACAGTGGTGCAGGTGGAAATAAATCCAATGGTTTATTTCACAATCAGAGTGAAAGTACATCCAAGTCTTCGAGACAGTGGAAAATTTTGATGGTTTCTCAGTATTATCTAAATTTATGACAACTACATGGCACTTGTCATTTGTCCCCCCAGGTATTTTCCATTATTTGATGCCTCATTCCATGCACTTTATGAAATCAAATTATAAAATGGAGTTTGGGTTTGTTTCTTAAAAACCTCTTTCTATAAGCATACCTCTGATAGGTGACTAAAACAAAACATGCCTTACCTTAGAAAAATCTGGCTTTACTGGTGGATTCTCTCTCAGTTCTGTTTCAGTGTATTCATTGTTTACATAGTAGCCGACTCTAATAAATTCTTGACCTCGGTAAGTGCATGTAATTAGCACAACTGTTACACCTACTGCATCTGCATCTGGAATAAGCCCTGGGTTAGGTGCATCAGCCTAAATGTGAAAGGGAAAGATAAATTAAAATTGATACCATATGCCTACCTAGCAGGGGAATCTCAAGTAGTGTGTTTCAGCAGCTAAGTAGTGACTATATTTAAAATTGTTCAAGTTAACCAGAAAATATACTGCTTTCACAACATCAACCCTAGATTTAGAACACGATCCTCTAAAGACAGAATTAGAATACAGTAAAATTGTTTGCTGACATTTCTCATGGTTGATTGGCCAGGCTTGATCCAAAACTGCTTTTAAATATATGATCAGCTGAACCATTGTTCCAACAGCGGTACCAACATCATCCAGTTCTACAGTGCCAGTGTTCTCCAGCCCGTCTTGGTAATTTAGTAGAGCAAGATTATTTTCTTGTATACCCTCAAGGTTGAATTGGTCTGTATGTGTGCTCTGAACAAGACTAAATCCTTAAAACTACAGACTGCAAGTTACATTTCAGCAAGAAAAGGGATGGGCTATGGTAAGGTTTGAGCTGTTGCACAGATTTCTAGGAAAAGGAATGAAGTACTTTTTCTGGCTTCATTCCTAATACGTATGTTCACTAAAATTTATGCAGTTAAATGCATCATCTCTCTAAGACACCTGAACATTTTCAGCCAGTATGCAAACCTAATTAATAAGCAACTGATAATCTTCCTCAATGTCCTTACTTACTATGGCTCTGCAGTTATTTATCAATTAAATTTGTCTCCTAAAATGTGGCTCACATCAATCCCTTAAAATGCCTTCTAACTACCACTTTATCGATTTATAAATTATTATCTCTATTAGATATAATTGTTATGTCTATTTATATAATTATTTATCTATTGATAAAATGATGCCTGATTCTGCTGCAGAATTTAAAGTAACACCAATTCAGGCATAGTAAAACAGCTTCATATTTACAATTCTACATGAAGATCTGAAGTCAACAATGAACGCCCATGTTGGAAGAACAAGTTGGTTGGTGTTCAGGTGGTTTGGGTGTAAAAAACCTTGTGCCTAAGGACAGAGGATGAATGGAATTAATTCCCGTTGTCCCTCTCATCCCTACTTTTCTGTAGTAGTTATATGCTCCAGCATGGTGAAATTTGGGAGCTACTGCTCATGCCGCACTGGCTTCTACTCTTTGCAACTTCAACTCTAAGCCTTCAAAGCAGTCTAGCTTTTTGTGAGAACCTGTAGGCACTTTGCAGAAGAATTAGATGAGTCAGATCTCCTAGGTACTAAACACCAGAGGGAGGAGAAGAAACCAGGGAATCAGGTAGAACTCATCTTCCTCCAGCCCTGAAGGAAATAGAAAATGACTGAATGGCTTTACAACTTAGCATAGGGGAACAGAAGAGATGGCCAAGGAACAGAACAAATGCAGAAGCTTGAGGAAATCACAAAAACTGCCAATACAGATGAAATCATTACTGTAATTCAGTAGTCTTGTTCTAACAGTGCCCAGAACTGTTTGATCAGTTTAAATTCCACAGTAATGGGCAACAAAAGGAGCACGTTCCATTTAACTCCCCATTAAACTCAACTCACATTATGATGTAGGACCTTAGTTTTCCAGGTTGCCACTGTCATTTTCTGTCTTGTAATATCCAATGACACAGTTCTGAACCCAAGGAATACTCTGTTCTAATCCTACATATCTCTCAAGCATTGTTTTGCTGCATGAAAAAGACACTGAAGACTGTTTAAAACAGTTTTCTTAAATTTCCAACTTCCTGTTTTTGTCAAACTTCTTAATTACTCAGGAACCAAAGATAATACACAGGTGGAAGAAAAAAAGAGCTTGGTATGACCAAATGATAAATAAGATGATTATCTGCAAACAGATATTTTTCAGTGGGCAGAGGCAGTAGATTAATTTTTGCATAAAAATCACAGTCTTAATATGCCATTCTTATGCTATAAATTACTTAAGAACTTTATGCAATTGGTCTGTGTATGTGTTGCCTTGAATTATCTTGCTTTTCCACATGATATTTACTCACATAGCTATTACTGCAGAGTAGGTAGAAAAGGTTATATGCCCACTTAAGGATAGTAAATTATTTATGTGCTTATATGCTCAAAAAGAAGTTTCTGTGATTTTAGTCCAAATTCCCAAGAGAACAGAGAAAGATTCAGGTTTCACTACATATATCTTGGCATTAAGAAACACATAGGCCAAGCTGTGGGCCTTTACTATTGAAACCCTTTTAAATGTAATGTTTTGGGGTTTTAAAACAAAAAGCTGCTTGTATAAGTCTAAAAAGCACAATAATCGTTCATCTTTTTGTAAGGCTGAATACCCAACCAGATCCACATCTTCTTTTCATTCTAAGGTATTTTTATCATCTTTGATAATCTGTCTGTGTGGTACTCCATTTTAGTTGCTATTTCAGCCATTTTCCTATCTAGAAAAGTCTACAGCAGATTATCTGAAAATTTTACACTCCTCTGTTAAAGGTCCTTCCTTATGCTACTCCCCATGAAAACAATCTCCTTCCTTTGTATCACGTGACTCCTGCGGTTCTGCGCTTTGCCCCATTCTTGCCTTCCCTTGCTTGTTTTCTCTCATATCCCAGGCTGCTTCAGCTTGGTGAATAAAACTCAGTCATCAACAAAGGCTTCTTGCAGCACTTTGGGTTTTGGTGGTCTCCTGCATACACATGAGCTGAGTCCTACCCTCACCCAAAATCCAGATCCTTTGAAGCATAATATACCCAGACCCAACAGTACTTCCGTAAGAAACAAAAAGAATATTTTAACAGAAAGAGTCTCTTACAGGACCTACTCCAATCTAAGCAAAATCTCTACATACCTCCTCTTAATTTAGCTGTAGTGTCTTTTATAACCAGGATACAATTGCTGAGTCCATTCTACAGAAACTGCAAGACCAGTAAATTTAATTTGAGACCTTCCCAATCATACAGCTAAAACATGCCTTTTTAGGCACCTGCTTCCTGCTCCTTCCCATCACCATCAACAGTGAATCTTCAGACCTTTGATTGAGAACAGTGCATCTTTTAAATTAGAAATGTAAATGCCAGCTGATTTCCCCACGTACAAACACAGGGTAGCCCCTTTGAGAGCAATAGAGGACCACCTATTTCTGACCAATTAATGCCATAGGCTATAATGGCTTGATAATGGAAAAACTCTTAATAAATGAAGCATTTGTTACACATCCGTTTTATTTGTAGTGTGGAAAAATTAGGCCTGGCTCCAAAACCAAACAGAAATGTTTCAACATTGATTTGCATGTATGCGGTTGATAAATGCAACCTCCAGTCTAATCCTATTCCTTTACACCGTCCTTTAAGGAAAAAACCAAAACAAAAAAAGCCCAGAATAAAAAAACCAAAGACCCCCAAAATCCCAAACAAACCACCTTTCCTGGAACTTGCAGGATTCATCAGGATGCCTCACAAATGCTGATATTATATTAAAATGCTGATATATAATTAAATTATATATATTTTTAATGCTCCTACTTCAGCATGCATTTGCCATTAGTTAAGTCAATTTATAGTATTTGGGAAAATAGCAGGGTTCTTATGCAATAAGATAGTCAGTTTCTATCTGATTTTTCATCCAATGGATTTTGCTCTCAGTTTACAAAAAAATTCTTGTATTTCATAGAGAAAAATGTGTTAGTTTTAATACAAATTATAGTTTTGAATAAAAAATTACCAAAAAAAACCCCATCACCACAAAGAAATTATCCCAAACAAACAAACAAAAAAAAAGCTTGTGAAAGAATTCAGGCAAGTCCACTTCAGGATTTCCCTGCCCCGCCTCTCACTGAGTTAAAATGGAAACAAGACTAGGCCAGTAAGCCATCTTAGTGCTGCTCTTTCCCCGATTTCCTTCGTTATTCCTTATTAACTTTTGGTTTTAACAGCACTATTTTATAGGACTGTCACATGCTCTAGACTTTTTTTGCACAGTCTTGATCTACACACTTGTGTCCTAAATGCCTCCCATTTACCATTGAATTTCTGTCATCATTTTAGATATCACAGTATTTTGTTATGATTTAGCACGCTTAGCCAAACATCACAGTTGAACATGTGTCCTGCCAAACAGAAACAAACTTCTTGATTGTTCTGGCTGAGTTTTACAATTATGTTTGTTGGCCTGATCCTCTGAAGGTGTTGTCTAAATTAACCTAGTGCTCCTGATTGTCTGAAACTGCCACCAGCGGCAGAAGAGGTGAGCCTGATGGCACTGGTGTAAACCAGGCAACTGGCACTGCTGATTACGAACCAGACTGGTTAAAATTATCAGTAGCTATGAGAACTGTGCTTCTATCACTAATTACTGATACCGCAAATAAAAAATATAACCAAGAAATATCAGGGGCAAGAAGTGCAAGGTCAAGAACAGACTTTAAAGGAAGGTATATCATTCCTGAGGAGCTCACTGAAATATGTTTTCCAGCTTACCATTATTTTTCAAGTGCCTCTTAGTTTGATACAGTTACCCCTAAACAAATTAGCACAAGTCTTTTAGAAATGGTTAAATCAAACTTACCTGAAATACAAACATGTGTCTGCCAGCAGGAACAGGTCCAACTAAAACAGAGTCTAACACCTGATCATACTCTTCACTTTCAGCTGAACCCACATAAATTATTTTCCATTCCAAATCTATAGCAGAAAAAAAACCAAACAAAACAAACATTATTTATCATTACAGTTAGGAGTCTTCCACTCTTGCCCATCTATAGTTTTGCATAGCCTAAAATTGCTTCTTTGGCAACAGGCCTAAAATAACAAGGACCTGTCTTCGTCAGGGAAATTTAGTGAGGCCTGACCCTGTCCTCATGAACCAGATCATCCCACTTTCTCTAGTCACTTGTACCACAGGAATCCCTCTATTTTCACAATGAGGTTAATTTTCAAATTTTATAGAGAACAGGGCCCTTTTACTAACTGGGAGCTGTGCTGAGCATCCTCTCAAAGTCTGTCAAAATGGCTGCAGCAGAGGGATGATGCCTATAACTCATCACATCCTTGAATACCGACTAACCTCCTACAAGCAAAATTCCCACCTTCCACAAAAACACCTCACAGCTTAAATTACACAGATCATGGAAAGTAGTTAACTGAGTAGGGAAACCCACTGGGTAAGCTCCAGGTGCACTAACTGTACACCCCCATTCCTTCACATGTCACTTGTGTTACCCGGGAAGTACGTAAAATTGTGACAGCATGACTACACCATATTCTTAAAGACAGTGATGCTTGGATTTTATCTACATCCTGAAATGGAATTATAGGCAAAAAAAAAAAAAAATCAGTGTAGCATTTTTTTTCTCAAAGTAATGCACTGAACCCCAACATTTATTACAACTCCATTTTTTCAAACTCAGCCTCTCCCCCACAGATGTTTTAAAGTTGGAACTGCAAATTAACCCAAATTAGCTCTTCCTGGGTCAGCTTTTCACCTTCCCATTTTGATTAAAAAACAATATTTATTTACACATGTGAAACTAATACTGCAAGACATATTTTTGGGGTTTTTAAAACAGCAGGGGGAAAAAGAGCACTATTACAAAAAGCTAAAACTAACACTTCTTTTCTTAATTAAGCTATTGTTTCAGAACTGTACCTTAGAAACTTACATTGTATATTTCTTTTTTCCCCCCCCTTGTGAACAATGCCCTGACTGCCTTTGCAAAAGCACAAACCTGTACCCTATTACATTAACTTGATTAGTACACTTGGCGAAATCCAAAGGTCTCCCTCCTGGTTTCTGGATGCAGGAATGGAATTTAAGCAGAGAAAAAAAATAGCACTTGAACAGAACTTGGCTGCTTTAAGACTGCAACTCTGTTTCCTCATTAGTGAATTTTTCTTGCTTATTTTGTTTACCATCAATGCAGGTTTTGCAGGTGTAACAATCATAATAAACAGGGCTTGGGAAGGGATTTTACTCCTCTGTACAACATAGCACAGTTGCCCAGGTACTGTATCAGAGGTTTTATTTACCTTTTAAGCATGAAGTACTAGCTGTTGCTAGTATTGCAGGGTACTCATCCAGGGTAATTAAGGAGCTTTCTTGTCTGCATCTGAGGACAAGTTACTACTTACAAGAAGTGAGGACTTTTAGGCTAAACTCCTCAAGATTGTCACACCAGCCTGTGCCATTATTTTAGGAGAACAGTAGGAAGCTCATTCTAAACAACTACTAGTACTTACTGCTGAAACCGGATTTTTAAGAATAAGTTTTAAATGTTATTTAAGTATTTTCATACGGAACAACAACTTTAAGAAAGAGAGGGCTGGAGTTAATGGATTTAATTTTAGGATCGGTGTTGCAGAGGACAGGCTGAAAAGAGCACAGTGAACAGACATATTAGCACAGGAAAGCTAAGGCAATGACTTTTCATCAAGTGTACAAAGGCTGTGTTTAGTCTTATTTTTAGATGTGAAAGGTAATAGCTCATCCTTAATTTATCCTATAGTCTAACTTGCATATTAGTGGGGGAAGGGAGCTGAGAATTCTGCTTTGGACCATCTATAATACGTCTCATCACAACTGTCCAGGATTAACTTTAACATAAATCCAGACTCTGAGGAGCACGTCACATAGAGCTGTGCACAACTGGAAGGAAAAGCCGAACATCTTGCACGGAGGCCCTGTGACGAGCACTGCCACCTGCCATAGCAGTTGTCACGGAGGGGGTCCGATGCTGCACCTCGGATGGGGCCAGGTTGACTGGAAAGATCCAGCCAGCAACGTAGCGACCGACGCGCATGGAGCACAGCTCCAGCTACCGCGTCCGTCAGTTGCAGTAGGGCAGGAGACAGGCGGCGAAGGCCTAGAGGAAATCCCTGGCTCAGGCGAGACTTCCTCTAAAGTTCCCGCCACGGGGCCGTCCCTCCCTCGCCGCGCTGTCACCATCCCGCCGGCACGCACGAGTACGCGCTGCTGCAGAGGCAGGCGGGGTGAGGCGAGTTAAACGGCAGCGACAGCGAGCCTGCCAGGGCACCTTAGTCAGGACAGCACCCAACTCCCCTTCTCCTCAGCCCTGCCCTCGCCCCTCCGCCCGAGGGGCTCCCTGGCGAGCAGCCGGCGCTGGGCTCCGCCGAGTGTCAGCCAGGCAGTGTCCTCTCCCGCTCACAGGCAGCCCAACTGGGCGGCCTCCTCCTGCTCCCGGGGCAGCAGGCGCTCCCCCGACCCGCCGGCGGGCAGCAGCGCCCCGCATTCCCTCCCTCGCCCCGAGCCGTTCGAAACTCCCGCCCGCGGGGCGACGCGCGGCCTCTCGGGGCGCGTCCCGCGGCCGGCCGGGGGGCGGCGCTGCGGAGC
>VYXC01002076.1:718306-794279 GCA_013397175.1 Platysteira castanea
AGGATCCCGGCGAGCGAGAAGGAGCAGCGGAACATCTGCTCCTCTGATTTCCAGGAAAGGGGCTGAGAGCTTATCAATAGCCTTTTTTTTCCCCCCCTGCATGCATTAAAAAGATTAAAATCCAGGCAAGGGGAAAATCAGGAGGGAAGATCTTATCACGCAACTAGTCAGATCTCCATTCATGACCAAGAGGGACTCTTCTGTACTTTAGTTTGAAAGCTGTATATTTAAAAGAAAAAATTAAATCCTAAGGTGTGACTTTATTTCAGTTGCTGGCATATAGCTTATGGGATTGTATTTGTCCTGCCTACCACAATAACTTTTATTAAAATTGATAAGGTTTAGGTCCGTATGTAGAAGATGCTTCTTTTGTCAGTGTATTATATTTGAAGTTGTGAAGCATATGAGCTGAAGAAGAAATTAATTTCCTTTCAAAGTGTTCGTCCTCTGCGAGTTGCAAACAATGTAAGACCACATCCAGCTTGGAAAGTGCCCTAAGCTGAAAATTGAGGCTGGAAGAATAGTAGGGGAAAATATCATAATTAAATTAGAACCATGGGTAGAACAGGGACAAAACATAATCTTTTGTCCATTTCCTTCAGGCAGAAAGTTAAAGAAGCACTGCATCTCAACAAGACAAGAAACTGGTTACAACTGGAGCTCATGTTAAAGTTTCATTTAACCTTATTTATAAAAGGGAAGATTAACAAGTGTTTAAAAGAATCCTAAGTGGATTTTTATATGCTAAGAGTGTGCAGTATTGTATAAACAGCAACTGCAATGCTGCCTGCTTGGGAAGAGTGAAAAACTACTCTGTCCAGAACTCATGATGAAATTGTTCCCAACACCTCCCAGAACAAGCACTTTTGCTGTCAGAATGCACAAAAGTAGTCTAATCAAGCAGGAAGGTGCATTAAGCTTTCAACATCCCCTAATAAGAATGAAAGCAGTAGTTCAGTTACAGGCTAAACCATCTTGCCTGTGGGGCTCCACCATGTGCCGTGGGGCACGTTCAGTTTGGGGCCATTTCAGTTCCTTGGGTTTTTGTTTTGCTTTGTTTGGTGGGTTTTTTTCCTGTTTCTGTGCTGATTGTGCTGGGTGCTGGTGGGGTCCTGGGTGCCAGGAGCACCCCCGGCTCAGGGCAGTGGGGCTGGGCAGTGGTGCCAAGTTCGTGAGCCTGACCCTGCAGCCCGTGGCAGTGACCTCTTGGCCGATGTCAGCATGCCAGGATAGAGCACCTTGGTGGCCAGGGAGTCCCCTGAGCAAAGCGGGGTTTGCTGGTGGGGTGTTGGATGCCCCAGGTGGGATGGGCTGTCTGCATGGCCCTGAGTGCTGCTGCTGGAGAAGCCACTGAAGACGGGCTGTGGTGTACCCCCACCACAGAAGATTCAGGAATAAATGCGCAGCCAGGCTCTAGTACTGCCTAGTACTTTGTGTTTCTATTCTACTGTATGATTGACTGTCCACGTTGTTGGGCACACAGTCCAGGAAAACCAAGAAAGATTGGGCATGGTGGATCAGATTCCTTACTACAAGCTGAAGTACATATTATGTTATCAGGAAGCGTTTGATTCCAATAACTTTTTGCTGGCCATTTGCAAACAAATGGGTACTATGGTGGGCTGCACAGTGATGAGAAGGTCTTTGCAGCCTTCAACCAAATGGTGCGCCAGGGGAATTCTTGTGCAGGTTTTGCAATAGAATTCCAGGAGATTTTAGGCTGATTGCAGCTTGTCAACTACTAGGATATTTTGAGCTGAACACTGGAGTGAAAAAGAAGGGCTAAAGATAGAGAAGAAGCTGGGAAATAGGGAATAGACGAATTGGAGGGAGCTGCACATACTTGCTAATGAGTGGCTGTTTCTACGGTTGTGCAGGGTTTTTGACTTGCCATCCGCCCAGTGTTGTATCATGTGTGGATTTACTGGAAATTTTTTTTTATTATTTCTTCCCTCATTTCATCCTTGGTCATCTTTGGATTTTCATTTTTGCTTAATACTTAGACAAAACCAGAAACTTACAAAGAAATTTAATTTCCTTAGTTTAAGGGAAGAATTTGACTCCACATTCTGGGCCATGAGTTAAATGACAATTGAAATATTTTTTTTTTTCCAAACTTTGCTTGCAGTTCCAAAGTTTCTGTCCGTTTTAATAGCTGATGAGGAGGAGTACCTGAGTGGGTCCATTTCATAATTTTGCAGTCTTTGGATTTGCCCCAATTTTCAGTATGCTCTGCCAGATCTAGTTTTAGTGCCCTAATCTCTTTTGTTCATTTAACAAAGTTCTAAAACAAGTCACGATCCAAACGTGGGAAGCTTAACAGAATCTGCTCCACAGCTCCAGGCTGTCAACACTAGTGGGATTGCTTGCTGGTAGCTGTAAAGTGAGTTAAGTTACCTGGTAGGGGTACATGATGGAGCATCCCTGCTGGTTTGCCCTCTGTCCATGGCTCAAGCCACTGTGCTGGGTCCCTTTCTTTCACTCAAGTTCACTTCTGCATTTTAAGGAAAAGACTGACTGAGGTATTTGATTCTTCAGGTTTGACAGTGACTGCTGTGAAGGAATTTGGGGAGTGGAATTTGGAAGCTGGAGCACTGGTGCTTGCAGATGGAGGCCTTTGTTGCATTGATGAGTTCAATAGTATCAAAGAACATGACAGAACCAGTATCCACGAGGCAATGGAGCAACAAACCATCAGTGTTGCAAAGGCAGGGTAAGTAGCATGCTAGCATATATGAGAAAATAATATGAGATTTTTCCCTTGTACTTAAAAGTTGAATGGATGCTGATTAAATATATCCGTTTTCTTCATTGTACGTAATAGTTTTGTTCTCAGCAGTTTTCCTAAACTAGACGAGTCAGCATTTCAAAGGACTGCACTGGACCAGAGGCTGCAAGCAATCAGAATGAATACATACCCTCTTCACTGCTGGGTTTTCAGTCTACTGCCATAAGCCAGGGCACTTTCCTACAAAGACTTGGCATCCTTTTTCTTTTCCTTTCCTGCAAGTGGTCATAATAATTCTGTGTGAAATAAGGAGCTTTTTGACTTTTTTTGTTGCAACTCAGAAAGTGGGGCTTCATTTTTCCAAAACCACAAAATCACAGAATCATTAAGGTTGGAAAAGACCTCAAAGATCATTAAGTCCAGCCAGTGACTGATCACCACTTTGTCAATTAGACCATGGCACTGAGTGCCATGTCCAGTCAATTCTTGAACACCTTCAGGGATGGTGACTCCACGACCTCCCTGGGCAGCCTGTTCCAATGCCTGACCACCCTTTCAGTGAAGAAATTCTTCCTGACATCCAACCTGAACCTCTCCTGGCACAGCTTGAGGCTATGTCCTCTTGTCCTGTAAAATCCAGTAATATTGCTTGTTAACCAAAGCACATCAAGAGATTTCCAGGCTGCTGTCTTTTCCAAGAGATTTCCAGGCTGCTGAATTGTATATGTTGGGTGTGGCATAAATATAAACTCCTGCTTACTTTAAGTTCCTCCCTTTTTTCAAGTAGTGTGTGTTCAAATCTGCTATTCCCCCCACTATGCCCGCCCACCACTTGGATCTTTGAGCTCATATTTCAGTTTGTCAGTCATATACAGCTCTTGTCCAGGCCCAAATTATTTCTTGGCTGGTATTGCTGAAATCTCTGCTGCTCAAAAGACATCACCCTTTCCATATTCCTTCTTGTCACCTTCCATTCAGCTCTTGCTCCAATCACATCTTGGCTCCTCTAACTGTGATCATGTCCTTCCCTTATTCTGAGCATCTCCATCCTCTTTGTCAGACAGCGGACAAGTAATCACAGAATATTCTGAGCTGAAAGGAACTCACAAGGATGATCAAGTCCAACTCTGAAGTGAATGGCCTATATGGGGATTGAACCCACAAACTTTGGTGTCTTCAGCACCATGTTTTGGTGTCTTGAGCTAATCTCAGCATCGTGTTGCCCTCACCTGGGTGATTACCAGCCTTTGCCAGCTGGGCACAAATACTTGGGGTCAGTATGGTCCTGTCTCCTTAGTAAGACAGGGACGTATTTCAGCTGAGTTCCTTGTTGCAGTTGTTTGGGTTTGATAGACCCAAACAGAGTTTGCTAACTTGCACATGTATGCTCAGTTGCTCACTTTTGAGGACTACATATAATGAGGATTTTTTGAGTAGTAACTTAGCACACACAGGTTAAGCACCTTGTTAATTTAGGCCTTATTTTGGTGCATGGAAGGTAAGTTTTTTTCCTGTTGGGTTTAACCTAGTGGAAGATCTGTGGTCCTTCCTCTCAGTTATAGAAGAACTTTGGACATGAGGCAGCAGTTACTCAGGAGCTGACTAGAAATAGCTCAGTGACAAACCAAAGTTAGAATGCTTCTGCTGCTGCATTACCCAAAAGGAGTGCATTTGGACTACTAGAGTAAAAATAATCTCTCCCCACATCTACAAGCACATGCGAGGACTTCATGGTTAAGAGAGGAAAATGTTTCAGTTGATATGGCTGCCATCACTGTTTACTTGGGTTCATATTCATGTTTACACACAGAAATAAAACATACATTTATGTCACATTTTCTTTAGCTCTCTGAAAAGGTGAATTAAGCTAAGGTGCTACTTTCCAGTATTCAAAAGTGTTTCTCTGCCATATAAACCCACAAAGTAATATTTATACCTGAAAAGTAGTGTTGGTTTTCACTATTTAAGGATCTAGCTGTATATAGAGATTATTTGTGGCAATATTGGTTGGTGACTTTTGGTATCCAGATGATTGTCTGTCTAGTTGCTATTCTCTGACTGAAAAATACTGTGCATATAATAAATATTAATACAATAATTATGTACATTGTTTAGCTCCTATGATCTCTCAAGATAAGATGTGCTTTTTATAGCACAAAACCACAAAAGTTTTTAAAAATTTTGGAATCATTTTCCCTATCCAATTTAATTCAACCATAATGTTCACCATACCTTTCTCTAGCTTGGTGTGCAAGCTTAACACGAGGACAACTATCCTGGCAGCAACAAACCCAAAAGGCCATTATGACCCCAACGAGTCTGTCTCTGTCAACATAGCTCTTGGCAGTCCCCTGTTGAGCAGATTTGACCTGGTCTTAGTATTGTTAGATACAAAGAATGAGGAATGGGACCAGATAATTTCATCCTTCATCTTGCAAAATAAAGGTAAGAGCAGTCTTTTTAAATCATAATGTGTTTTGTTGGGGTTTTTGTTTTTGTTTGGTTTTGGTTTTGGTTTTTTTGTTGTTGTTGTTGGTTGTTTTCTGATTTTGTTGTTTGTTTGTGTGGGGTTTTTTGCCTTTTTTTTTTTTTCCGATTTCCCTCCATTTTTTATTTTGTTATTCTTGGGTCTTTCAAATTAATCAGTGTTTACATTTTTGTCATGGTGGTTATCTGCTGTATGGTTGTTCTTCAAGTAGGAGTAAGACAGAGATCACTAGTTAATGAAGAGGGGTGAGCTAAGAACTCTACTTTTACTCTGGGATCATTTACAGGAGATTTCAGCCCGGGCTGCTAAGTGGATTTCTTCCGCCTCACACCTTTACAGTGCTTGATCTACAGATCCTACACGCCTTGCAATTGTACTTGCTGTTAATGGGAAACTTAATTTAGGCAGAACAGATCAGAGTTGCACATACTGCAGGGCTCAAAGAATGAACAGTAGCATTTCCCTTGTGGAGCCTTGTGCTCTGGAATGAGGGAAGGCAGTGTGATTTGGTTTTGACCAGCTCCTCCCCCATCCATGTCAAGGAACATGGCTTTGATCCCCTTTACAGAAGTGGTTAGAGGAAACTTCTCCAGCTATCTTCCTTCCCTTTCCAAAATATTTCCCTACAAAAATGTTCAGAATATGGCAGGTAGCTCTTGGCTCCAGCAGAGTAGGTAAAACAGCCAGAGGAAGTGCATACACTCATGTAGCATTTTTCATTTTGAGGTGTTCCAAAGCACTTGGCACTGCCTGTACCATCTGGTGGGCAGTGAGGCTGACAGCAGTTCTGTAGAAATTACTGGAGGCTTTACTGTGGATTTTGATACGGGAGGGATTGGATGATGTGTAAAATTCTGCACTGGAATTTGACCAAGTCCATGAGGACTAGTGTACAGACCAGCCAGTATGCCCCAAAAGTACAGTAACGTGTCTTCCATAGTCTCCTGCCTATTTAACAGGAGTTCTTAGGAAGAAGCTTGATGTCTGTTGTCATAGAATTACTGACAAGGATGTGGTAACGCAGGCTGCCCAAGCAAATCAGAAAAGCTCTGGAGCATGGAAAGGATGAAAACCTACTTCTGCCTTATAAAAAGCATACAGCCAAAATTGTCTGATGAGAGCAACCTGATCCTTGTTCGCTACTACCAAATGCAGCGTCAGAGTGACTGCAGGAATGCTGCCCGCACCACCATCCGCCTGCTAGAGAGTCTGATACGCCTTGCAGAAGGTAAGGCCCTGCCATTTTTATTTTTAGGCTAACAATTAACCTTTATGAAATGAACAGAACAGTATAATTATAGCCAGTAAGCAGAGTAGCAGCTTTTCCATGGAGGTGGGGATAGGTGATTCTTCTATTGTTTTATCCTTCTAGTCTGAAGAGCCTCAGGGCTGGAGATTTTGAATGTGAGAAAGGGTGTTACATTTAGACTATCAAAATCAGTTTTAATTTTGACATTCTCATGTATATAATAAATATTAAAACCTCTGGAAGAAGTCACATTCAATAGAAAAATCTCAGAGATTATGTGTCTTTATGAAAGGCAGTCTCAGGATTTACTTGGCTCCATTTGAGTCAAATATTTGCTTCTACTCTGAAATTAATATAACATAAAATTAGCATGTTTTTTCTTAAGTATCAATAATCCTAAAGTTAATATCACATAAAAGATAACATATTTTTTGTTTCCTGAAGTATTAGTAATCAAGACCATATTTTGCCATACAACTTAAAAATTTCCGACTCTGTGTTCAAGTCATGTTTCATTTATAAGAAAAAACCCAAAGGAAGCAGTATGTCTTTGTCTTAACATGGTTTTATTTTATACAATTGCATATCAAGTATTTTCATGATGAATTTAAAAGAATGTACTGTATTTTGTGTAGCAAGCATAAATGGCAGTGTAGTGCCTCCTACTTTAGATGTTTATGTTTTGTTCTCCATTTTGGGGGAAAGGCATTTTCATTTAAGTGAAAGACATTCCTAACTTTTTGAGATACACACGTAATTTTCACATTCAGTGTTTCTTCCCTTCTTATCAGTTCATGAGACTGAGGCTTTTAGTAGGATTTTGTTCTTTCAAAGTATTATTTAGATGGTATTAACTAACCTGTCTTTCTATTGCTGAATAAGAACTGAGTGTGTTTCCATGGCCATTACGAAAAAGGCTTCCTTCATGTGGTAAATTATTTCCATTATATCTATTTTAAAAAATAACTCTTATTTGCTGACTGAAGAAAGAGAAGGAAGAAAAAATAAAGCTATTGTAGAGAAAAGCATTTTAAATAATACCAAATCTGTGACACAGACCAGACAGAGAAATAGGTTTTTTTCTGACCTGTGATGAAAATTAGAGCTTCTTTTTTACTTTATGGTGATGACATGTGCCTATGTAGATAAGGATGTTTCATGTCATGCTCTTTGTTGTGATATCCAGCACATTACATTTTTTAACTGTAGAATTTTAAGCATCTTTATTCTGTCACTGTAACTTCAATTTGAAGATTACACGCTATTGTTTACTAGAAAAACTAATCCTTTCAGTTTCTGTTGAAATTAACACTAAAATCAAAATTATTATATTTAAGTTATATCCATGCACGAGTGTTTGAAGGCTGAAGAAATTTGAAGAAATATCTTGTGCCTTCTAGTACAAAAAATTGGTTTTTGACTTCAGTAACACTTGCACCCATTTATTTTTGATAGCTCATGCCCGGTTGATGTTTAGGGATACTGTGACTTTGGAAGATGCTGTAACTGTGGTGTCAGTGATGGAATCTTCTATGCAGGTAAGTTTTCTTGCAGACATTGCCATTGCTGCAAAACCACGTTTAAGGGATTCAGTTTTACATGTAGACATGTGCCAGCTCCCTTCTTCTCTTTGGAAAGGATTTTATAGACTCATGCAAAGTAGGTAATCAGAGACCTTGACAAGTCTTTTTTAGTCCATCTTGATTGTTAAAATCCTTAAACAGAGATTATACTGGAAAAATCTGGATTAGGATAAAGTCCTGCTACCTTTTTTTATAGACCTAGCAGTCTAAGTGAAGTTTTGGCATAAAATTGGCTTTTGGTAATCTATATTTTAAAGACATTTTGAGGCAGAAATTGTGTGTGTAAATCACCGTGTTTAATAGTCTCTGATGGGTTTTTGTTCCATGATGTTATACAGTCACTCATTTATTAGGTATGAGAGAACCAAAATCATTTCTTGGAGCAAGTTCAAACAGTTGCCAAGATCTACAATTTATTTAGCCATTAAATAATTCAAAACTATGTTGGTAGTAATAGTAAAACTCAGAACATTTAGAAGACTAATTTTATTCTTAGGAACCTTAAAATTCCAAAACTTTGGTTGGACTGGAAATTGTGCATTCCAATTATCACATGGATTTATGTAATGTTTCTATGCAAAAAGGCATTGAAAAAATGTGGAAAGCTAGATTTTAGTTTACTGTAATATTATTATTAGGACGCTGAAAAAGCAGCACATTTAGAATTAGTAAAAGAAATGTAAATCTGATAGAAGGAGTTTTTTTAGTAGAAATGTGGAAAATAATATATACACTATTACTTTAGACAGAATATTTTTAAGAGAAATAAATCTTCATACTTTGGAGCAGGAAAGAATTACCATAAGCAGATTATCCACAGTTTTATGCATGGGGGTTTTCAGCACATCTGAATGTTTGGGTTTGGCTCTGTCAGATCTGGTGTACTCTGCTACTCAGCTGGCTGGTCTGATCCAAAATGGCATTTCCTATGTTCCTGTACAGGTCGATTTGAATATATTCAAATTAAAACAGTTTTATATAGCACCCATTAGTTCGGTGGGCCTGGAAGACCTTTGTAGGAGTAGCTATGCTCCTTTTTTTGGAGACAAAGCTCTTCAGGACAGGTGCCCAAAGTCACACATGGCAGGTAGGCGCTTGTGATCTCCCTTGTCCTTTCAGTGAGGGTGGAGCGACTAATTGCAGTTTGTGCCTCATATAATCTATTGCACAACATTGCAAATGGAATTTATCTCAAAAATACTACAGGGCCTGACCTTATTAAATGGGAAAAGATTATTTCGCTGTCTGCTGCAATTCATCTTTCACTGTTTTGAAGAGCTCAGCTTTTCAATGACAGCACTGCATCGAAGTTAAAATATGAAGCTGTTGAAACTGCAGAGGATACCACATAAGTCGTCATTAACTGTAATTAAACTTGTAATTAACTAGATGGAAAATTGATGGGACAGTGGTTTCAAAGTAATATGGTTTTGAATATAAGAGCTCTGAAATACTAATTTTTTTTTGTAACAGATCAAAAAGTGAAATGTGTGTATATAATAATAATGAATGTGTACTGTCCCCTGTGTGTCTCTCTACCTAATCAGCACAAGTGAATGTAAAAGAATTATTTTAACTGTGGGTCACTGTTTCATTTTTATACAGTCCTGCCCTCAAGGGTTGCAGGTTGACCTGGCCAGGGTCAAACCACTACATTGTGTAACAAGTTTTTGTCTAATAAGAGTCAATGAGAAATTTGCCTGAATTATGACTGCAGAAGATTGCCTGGGAGCACTGGGTATGCTTACAATCTTTGCTCCACTCTTAGCTTCTTATGAGCAAGTAGGAAAACATGTTCATTTTTGCTAGGAAAATGCAAATTTGAGATCTGCTGTTTAAGGTCAGATTTTACTTTCCTCCTGAAAAGTATAAATAATCACTGCAGTAGTTTCTTTTTGAAGGAAGTGATTTATTTGTTTTATTAAAAAAAAGATAGAAGTAGCATGCAAAAGTTTGTTTTCAGAAACTGATTCCTTCTCTAGGAAAAAAAACCCACAACATTTTGTGCAGATACATCCTGTGTTTCCTGCCTAATTGTCAGTCTCTAGAATGAGGTTGTAAATGAGAAAGTGCCAGTGTCATTCTGGAAGGACTGGCTGCCACCTTTTAGCTCAGCAAACTCCATCCTGAACTCTGTCTTAGCAACTTCTACAATAAATCATGTTCTTGCCAATATAAAATTAAAGTTCACCGTTCTTCTGTGACTGGGTATTTCCTGTCAGCTCTCTTGGGAAGGAAGACTATCACATTTTCATCACCAACCTACTTCACTGGAGTTTTTTGTTTTGTTTTGCCCTCTAATTCACCTTTATATTTCTTTCTTACTTTGTCTTTGTGAGCTGATTTTATCTTTTCTTTGCCTCATTTTCTCTTGATAGCATTGTTTCCCTCCTTCTCTTGGTCATGTTTCCATCCTTGTTTTATTCTCTTTCCAATCCCTCTCCTTTACTCCTTTTTATAAATTGTATTTCCATCCCTAGGAATTTTACACCTTTCCTTTCCACTGACTTTCCCTGTAATACTGTCTGTCTCCATTTTTGATCCTTTGCCCACAATTTACAGTGGTTTTGTCAAATGGTTTCCTTCCTCTACTCAAAATGGTATCTCAGAATCTCAGAGGGGCAGATATCTCAGAGGCGTGAGCACCAGCACAGGAGTGAAACTTCAAAGATATCTTAAGTTCACGTGCTCACACAGTATTTAAAAGAAGCTCCTTGTGATGGCCAAATAGAGGACTGCAATGTCAGTGAGGCCAAGACATTATTGTAGCCCATGGCTGTATATCTCAGGATATATAACCCTGTAGTCCTTATTTTTTCCACTGGGTACTAAGGTCACGAGTTGACAGAATTCAGTCCAAAAACAACTATCTTTTGTCAGTGTTTTGCTCAATATTTTTTTTATTACCTGCTGTTCTAAAGGTAATATTCTCAATTTTTTAACATATTTTTTCTGGAATTCGTCTCCAGTGGCCTTGAATATTTCAGAAATATCAATTCACCTATCTTCACACAGTCCTTGCGAAGTGATGGGATGGTGCTACTCCTCTAATCTGGAGCTGAATTATGCACAGTCCAGAAGAAATTGTCCACTAGAGCATACCCCCAAGAGATGGTTGGGGCCCCAATTTCAGAGTAGTAGCACTTCAACTGTTTAAGCACATTTCCTGTTGTCTGCAATTTCCTTCAGTGCACACACCACATCAGGATCCCACTTAGAGGTTTATTTTCTTTCTTTTCTTGGCTGGCTCCTTCTGAAACACAAGAACTGGAACATAGCATCAGAGACAGAATCTGGTCCTCATTGTCTGCTTTTAATTGTTCTAACCAAGACACTGAGTCCCTGCCTCATTGCCTATGAGCCTTCCAGTTCCTGAAGCAAATACAGCAGAGGAGTTCCGCAGGAGCCTTTCCCATGCCGAGAGACTGGTGCTTCTATGTGAACAGATCTATCATGTACCTGAAGTGATGGGTGAAAAAATCCCCAAGTGCTAACTTCAGTGGGACGCATTAAAGGTTGCATGGACTGCCTTAATTTTAGCACACTGTAGTCTTAGAGAGCTTTAATTAGCCACAGAGTGATGTTTTTCAATGTATATTTTTTTAATTTAATATTTTAACATTGCAAAATAGGAGAACCTGAAATTACCACAATTGAAAATGTGTAATCCATGTGATGCCATAGGTAGCAATTTCTGGATCTAGAGACTTCACTGACTTTTGCTGTTGTGCCCGTGGCACTTGATACACATCTTGTTCATTAGTTGTATTGAGCTTTATAGATTAGATAGGAGTGATAAATGCTAACTAATCGGTGGCAAAATAGAGAGTTGGTGGTGTAAGGTGGTTTTTTCCAAAGAGCAGTTAACTTCAGAGCTATTCTAGATTATTTGTTATGGAACAAATCACTGTGCAGATGCTCTGTTCCAAATAAAAACTACTTCATTTTTACAAGGCACAGCAGAAATTGTCTCAGATTAAAATCACTTACAGTTCACTGGAATTGTTCACAAATAGTAAGTTACTCTTAAAGTGCTATTCAGAAATATTTCTGCCCAATAATTTACCCTGTGTTGACAAGCCTTAATACCCAGGTCTTTTCCTCTAAGAAATTAGGCAAAGCTAATGAAAACTTCTAGCAGTCAGAACTTCTTCAGTTAAAAAAGTTCCTCACATGGGCACAATTTTTACAAGGTATTTGGAAAACATCTTTACCCGTAATTTTCATTTTCAGTCATGATGTACTCAAGCTTTAGATGGACTTCCCGTTCTGTGTGTCAATAAAAGTAAACAAGTATGAAAAAACTGCAAGCTTGATCATGTAATTGCTTTATGTTTATCAGCAATTTTGACCATGTCAGCAGATCTAATAGGATTATTTCTGTGGATACAGTTAGCAAATATTTGCTACCTTAAGCTTTAAAATATCTAAGGGAGAATTTCAGATAACATAGTCTCTTGTTTAAATCTGGTGCTTAATAATAAAGGTAGTTTCCTGTTTTTATTTTTCTAATCTCTTTGGTGCCATAGGGGGGTGCACTTCTCGGAGGCATCAATGCCTTACACACCTCCTTTCCAGACAATCCAATGGAGCAGTACCGAACACAGTGTGAGATCATACTGGAGCGGCTGGAGCTGAGAGATCTTCTGCAGAAAGAGCTACAAAGACTTGACAGGTTATAATACACAAAGTAACAAACTAATTCAGAAGGGAAACAGAATTTTCTTCACAATAGTGTCTGGAGAGGGTCTAAAAATAGTTTGACATTGGGAAGGGACTCATTCTTTAGAGGACGTGGATAATCAGGGATATTGTTTTAAAGTAGCTCTGAAATCATCACAAGATCATTTCTGTCTCTGGGTTATGGTATTTACAAATATTTTAATGAGTTCCCAACTCATATCTCAATATTATGCTCAGATGAATTTCAAAAGGGCTTCTTAGAGTCAAAATGCTAGATTCTGTAGCTGAGCAAATAATTTTATGTAACTTTTTGTTACTTGTGTGGTAAAATACAGCAGATCTGCTTCATGATTTTTTAAGCTGCCTTTTGTGTTGGGCTTCTCAGGATCCTTCCTTTTTCTGTTAATGGAAAATGTAAGCCTGAATCAAAGTTCTGTAATTTGGGGTGATTTTTCTTTTTTACATGCTGTAATTTTCACTGTCACATCTCTTGTTTTCAGATCACTGCAGTAATCCTTGAGAAACTTATTTGTTGTTATTAATAGAAAATTTTTAATGCACTGAGCCTGAGAGAAAAAACCCTAGAATTGGAAGGAAATAAAATTTTTAAAAAATCCACATTTTCTTCCCAAAATGAGATTAGGCTTTAAAGAAACTTTTACTTTCTTACTGTCAAAGAAAGATAAAAATATTAATGTTGTTGAAATTAATGGAAACAGCTGGGAGAATTCACTCTTCCTTTGAATATTTTTGAGACTTATTTTGTAACTTGTAGTAATGATGTGTTAAATAACCAGTCAACAGGAACAGATGAAAGTGGGATATCTTCAACACACAGACAAAACCTAGTTTTAAAACAGAGGTGTTCATAGGGGATCATAGAAGTGTAGGATGGGATGGGAGATCAAATACAAAGAGAGGATCAGGTATGCATTTGACCTTCCTGGCAGGAGCTCCCATTATCTGCTCCGTAGTCCTTCTAATGATGAGGATTTTCTGTTGCCATTCTGTAGTCTCTTCCATGATTGCTCCACCCAATGCTCATAAAGGTTTTCCCAATATCCCACCGAATGCCCTCTGCTGCAAATTAAGATGATTTCTTCTTCCCTCTCTTAAGCAGCTTAGGAAATACTAAATGAATGTCCTCTTTAAAACAACCCATTCTGTATTAGGAGACTTGTTCCATGAATTCCCCCATAACTATATTTCAATAAAACAAGCATGTATCCTATATCTCATCCCTTCTTGATGAGTCACATGGTTTCTGCCACCTTCCATTAAAAAACTAAGAATAAACATATTAGTAAACAATTATAGTAATTATTCTAAAACATACATGTCTATACAGTGCTATCTCACAGAGCAGAGAAACTGTTTGTAATGCATAAGAATAATTTCTTCCAGATGAATGCAGTCACTTTTGGGACGGAAGGTGCTTTTCACTTATGGTTTGTATCACTGTTTAGCAAAAACCAGAATGCTGTCTGCCCTGGAAAATACATGTTTCGGAACAATAGACAGAACATCAGCTATTCTGAGGTTGGAGGGAACCTCACTCAAGCACCTCTGTTGTTTTGGAGGGCCCTGAGAATATTGATAGCCACAGACAGTGATAATTCAGTTTTATTAACTGATTTGAGGTGCTTTCATTCTATCATGTTTTTGACATGTTAAGTACATAGTGATTATGAGAGAAACCCAACAACAACCACTATTCCAAGTTTTCCATTCCAGTAACTCATTTGAGACTTTACCTGGCTCAGGATAAGATTTAATTAGGTTCCTGTTCTAGAAGATAGACGTACAGAATATGGAAAATCTGTAAGGGACTCTAGCAATGGTTGTAAGTAGTGCAAAGCTGTTTGTTTAGGGTTTTTTTTTTTTCTGTTTGGTTTCCCAAGGAAATGCAATTTAGGTGGTTGCTTTCTCTGTCCATCTACCTGTTTTCTACTGGGGACACTAAATTCTGCCACTCACTGTCAAAAGTGCTGAAAGATTGCAGACTGCAACACCAGCTTTCAGAGCTGTATGTGAAACCTAATAATATACTTTTGTGACCTACGTTATTTTTAGTTTTCCACCAGTCATGCATATTATGTATCACTAATGCAATGAAGAAAGAAAAAGGAATAAAATTAATTTACTATTGTTTAAATTTTTTTCATTGTATAGATTGCAAAAGGAAAATTCATGCCAGCAGCAGCCTGAAGAAACAAATTTCAGTACTACCTCAAGGTGCTCGAATGAGAATGCATTTGGGCAGTCAAAGCAAATGTCTCAGTCAGAACCTTCAAATCAAGAAGAGGATGACTCTGGGCCACAGACACCTTTGCTTGAAGGCAGCTGTGAAGGGAATACTCATCCAGAACCCTTGTGCAACCCAGCACGTGGTAATAACAAAAATATGAACAGCCTGTCATGGTTTGACAGCCTGGATGAGAGCAGCATTGATGCTGAAGAAAATTCTCAGAAGAAGTCTCCAGTGCCCAAGATGTCTCCAAATAACTTGGCTTCAAAAACCTCAAACTCTGAAGAAAGATCTGCTTCGATACCAAAGAAGCAAAATGGAATAAGAGAGTCACCAGCAGCTGTGGATCTGCATGCTCCTCTGAAACAAAAGGACACAGTTTCCAAGTTAAGCAGGAAAAGGACTGAAGAACACAACTGTTCTTCTTCAGAAGGTTACATTGCAGACCCAGCACCAAGTGCCAGTGTGCAGGATTCAGTTATTAGACAAGATGCTTCTAGAAGCTGGCGAAGGCTGCACACGGAGAAGTCACATGGGTTCTTTACAAGTACACAGGACCCCAAGGCAAAGGCCCTTCCCTCAGTATTGCCTGCCTTTGGCCTGCCAGATCTTTCAAGTGATGCAGAGTCTGTGCTAGGAGAAGAGAACAGCATATCAGTAGCAGGAAAAAGTGCAACAATTTCCATGAGAAAAAGAAGTAAAGATCAAGTAGTGAAGGAAACAAAGGTAGTAAGTTCCCATGAGCAAGAAAGTGAAAGTCCCCCAGCTGCTAAACTAGCTAAATTTTCTTTCAGACCAAGGACAAAGCTTGGTCATTCTTCAGAGAAGACAAATGAAGAATTTTCTCTTTTTCAGAGTGTAAGTATTTTTGAGCCGGGAGAGCAGCTCCAGGGAGAGCAGCTTCCAGAAGAATGCTGCCCACCTGAGAAAAGCAAGATGACATTGACTCGCTTAGGAAAATCTAGTTTGGGAAAAGGATCAATTGATAATAAAGGGAAAGAAGAGCAGCAGAGTCAGGCCTTAGGGAAGGAGATCAGAGAAAGTGCAACAACACGCTCTGATGTCAGTTTTGATGCTGTGTCACCTCCAGCCACTGAGAAGAAAAGGGAGGGAGAGGAGAAACTTGGTGGCCCAAGCACAGGGAAGGTGCGCTCCAGCACATTAGCCAAGCTGTCGACATTCTCCTTTGTATCACGTCCTGAGGCAAAATCAGAAACCTCACCTGCCATTAAGAATGACACCAACAGGGAAAGCCACAGCCCATCGCTGAGGGTGCACATGAGCAATCCTAGCAAAAGGAAGAGTTTTGCACTGGGAAATGCTAATAAGGCCAGCATGGTCACAAAGACATCTCTCTTCTCCATAGCAGAGCTAGATGATGCAACACTAGATTTTGATTGGGATGAAGAGGTTAGGAAAAATCCAAGCACATAACATGTATATCCTCCCAATTATTTAACATGCAGTTCTTCTGAATCTTCACCCTTCTATCAGTTGTATCCATGGTTTTCAAAGCATTTCATAGAATCATCCTGGACCTGTGAACATACTTTCTTTAAGGGCCATATGTTTTACATAAGCAAGGATTTGGCTTTTAGTTTTCTGAACTCTTCCCAAGGCTGTTTATGTCAGCTCACTGTTTTGACTGAACTGATGAACCCTAAAGACTTGTATAGCTATGTTCTTGTGTCCAGAGTGAGTGATCTTGCAGAAGAGCAGGCTTAATTGACTTTATCCCTTATTTCATGTAACGGTTAGAACTACACATGGTTCAGATTGTCCTTCCAAGTGACTGTGCCACTTTGGAAAAATGATGGTGCTCAAGCTATGTCATTATATTTTGTTCATCCAAATGTGCTGTTTGTCTCAGCATAGTTACCAATATTGTGGTCTATCATCATGCTATGGTAAGTGTTTCTGTATTATCAGTATCATGACAATTTTACTTCATCTCTGATTACTGTGCTCCTTGTCACAAGGTTGATGTTGAAAACACGGATCGAGAGCTTTTTGTTTCTGTTCTTTAATTTCAGTTTTAAATACACTGGTTCAGGTATCTGTGTCTGTATTCTGGGTCATTTTATCAAAACCCAACTCTATAATAAACACAGAGTTCTCCACTGCAGAGACAATGAATTTCAGGTGATTGAATGGGAGTCATCAGTAACCAGGGTAACTTTATGCAGGCATTAAGCCCTGGCAGATAAACTACACTTCAAACCTAGCAGCAAGGTGAAAAGCTTCCCTAGTGTAACTTGGTTCTGTCAGATAATGTTTACTTGGCTATTTTAATTACAATTAGAGTTTTACTGCATCTGATATGCAGTTTGTCTTCTGTAGCATGCTGCATCCTGTGTCATTCATTTGTCTAATGGGAAGTTAATCTACTAAAGCATTACATGTTTACAGAGAAAGGTAAGCCTTACTTTTCTTCTAGTGACTTGCTGGTATGTTTCTTCTGTGTTTGAATTCTCCACAGAATATTCTTGTTATTACCTGCAAGGTAAACAGAGAATAGAGGTTGCTTACAGCACAGTAAATCCCTTGGGAGACTTGCTAGCAGCAAGATCTGATTCTCTCTTGATGTGCTTAGAAGTAGTTCCCTTGAAACCAAGTGAGTTAAAATACTGCAGAATTTCAGAGAATTGAGGGAGTGCGAGGCCCAAGTACTTCGGAGTGGTACGGTGAAATAATGAGAACACTAAGGGTAGTAGTTGGCTTACTGTTAAGAGTTTGGCAAAATGACAGAAACATTGCTGTCCAGACTGATTGTGTGGTAGTTCCTCCACTGGAAACATGACATCGACCAAAACAAGGGGAATTTATCCACCTCCCTCCGAAAGCACAGAGCCACCCTATCATATTCCCTCTCACACCTGTGCCAGGGGTGAGTGTGACATGCACCCGTGACCTGCTGCCCATGAAAATCAGACGTGTCCTACAGGATGCTGTGTCTGCACTGAGAGAAAGGCCAAGAATTCTGGAGCTATGAACATTTGTGATGGTCTTCCTACTTGAATTTTTAGCATCAGCTGCTTAAATGTTGGTCTCATTTACAGTCAGAAATCCTCTTTGCTAGCTCTTTGGTTTGATGGATGTTACTGGCTGGCCAGTGCAAAGCCAGAACACAGCTACTGTCTTTAATAGCCGAGCTTCCAACCCTCAAAACTATTTGAGCACATTAGGACAAGTTGGATAATGCCCTGGAGACTTTCCAGACTTCCTGGAAAGAACATGGTTGGGTTGCTTTTTACCACTTACATATGTTTTGGGGAGCTAAATCCAAACACAGACTGTAGAATTTAGGTAAAGTGAATTTGTCATTTTTGGTAGTGTCTTACTGGTGATTAATTTTTGAGGGATAATATGCTAGATAGTATATCAGTAAAAACTAAAGCTTTCAGACTCCCCCAGTTAGAAGTAGTCAGTGTATTACCTCATGAAATGGAACAGTGATTCTTTACTGAGCAGAGGTTTTTGAGATTTTAGGGATCTGCTTCTCCCTTTTGTGTAACATGAGAAATGGAACAAAAGCCCAAAAGAATCAAAGAAGAAGACTGAAAAATCCAGTCACTCTGAGGTCACTCTGCTTAGAAGGCCACTTGGGCCTTGTTTCCCAGTTAGAAGCAAAGAAAAGGAGGCATAGGGACATCAGGGACATTCTACTGAGCTTGCAGAAAGGCCTATCTTTTCTATACTATGGAAAGAAAAATACTGTTGCCTTTCCGAAGTGTCTGCAAAATGTCCTACTCACCCAAGTGTGTGGGGTAAGTAACCAAAGAATATATTTGGAAAAGCAGATACTGCTGAGATTGTTCTTTACCAGACCAGCTGAAATAATGCTGTTGTGGTACTGCTTCTGATTCATAGCATGAATTCAGAGCATCCAAGATAAATGAGGAGCTCACAGTAATAACAAAATGATACCTGTCGCTGATTTACTCTCTCCCTCACTGTTCCCATTACTACAGAATCCATTTATCAGTGCTTTGGCAGGCAACATTGCTAACTTCTTTCCATCCCTTTTTAGACCAACTTCCTCCACAAGTAATCACAAGTTTTAATGTTTTTTGAGTGCTACAATAGCCCAATGATTGGAGAATTTAAAGCAGTATGGCAGTGACAGTCTGCTGGGCTCACCTACAGATGAATTTTCTTTTTGAGTACTTTGTGCAGTCAAGGGGCAGATGAGTCACTTCCTGTCAGCCTGTCTTCCTGGCCACACACTGAGCCATTATCTCTGTGTTGTAACACTTTCCTCTCTGAGTCTGTGGTCTATCAAACCAATTATTATTGAATACACTAGGATTTTATTAAGCTGTGTTCATGGAAGGTGAATGTATATGTTGCTGTCTTAAAATCCAGTTGAAGCAAATTTCAGAAGCCACTAGTTCTAGCAGTGTGATGGCCAGGCCCTCATTTGTGAACAGCAGTGAAACGCTGTTAGATATTCAGTGGCCAGACTCCATTGCCTTGGCTGAAACCAGGTTTTGTCAAGTCAGTGTGGGACAAGATCACGTCCCATAGTAGTGTTCTGAACGGCCCATGCAGACATGCTGATGAGTCAAAAGGGAGGTGGAAAGCAAAAAACCCCCAACAATTTTATTATATATTGTTTAATTATATTTTTGTGTAAAAAAATAAAAAGGCTTCATCTTAATTTTTTAAATCCTGCTGCATGCATGGTACTTTTATTGGGAATGGCACAACCTTGCCTAAACCAAGACTGGACTTGAGACCCACACCCCTCTGATTTAGGAGCTTAGGTATGATATTTTAGACTGTCATGAGATAGCTCTGCTTGGTGCCTGAATCGTTTCTCATTTGCCAGTACTTGAGAAGGAGAAGCTGTGAATAATTGTTCTCTTTGATTACATACATCACTGGTCGATGTACAGACCACTCTGATGGCTTGTCTTCTCGCTTACTTTGTAGCTGGAAAGTCTTGCTGAAAGTGGCTTCATAAGGAGTCTTCCTTTCTACTTCTCACTTACAGAAACAGGCTATCACCCATGCCTCAGGCTTGTTTTCTGGGTTAGATGCTATTGACCACAGTCTTCATAAGATGAAGACAAACTACAAAGCTGTTCCTGGTTATACAGCCACAAGTTGTTTCCAGATCTCTACTGGGGTTTTTACCTGTTTGTTTGTTTGTTTTTAAAATTCCTTTATTTTTAAAAAAAACCTTTTTAGTGATCTTTTCATTTCACCTTAATTCGTCTCTTCATTTATTGGTTACCACACTTGGAGATGAGTCTCAGGATGCAGCAATCTAGTATTTGTCATCTGTTCATTGAGGCATCACCTCAAAACTGACATTTCAGACAGTGCAATCCAGGGACGTTTATGCAAAACTTCCCCAAAATGAAAAGGCAGTAAGGCAGAAAGCAGCTGATTTTATATCAAATTTTCTTCTAATATTTTTGAATAATTTAAAGAGTTACATTACTAAGTTACACTTAATCAGCTCTGATCCTTCAGTATCACCTGAAATTCTTTGTAGAGACAGCAGAATATATGAGTTATTTGTTACCTTTCAGGATCTGGCAGTACTTAGGAGGACAAAGTTGTGCTTCATGTCCTTCTTATAATCCAGTCTGGCTGGAGACCACTGTCAGACATTATCAGGCATGGCCTGTGACTGCTGCCACTTACCCTCCCCTAGAGGTGCCTCCTCAAATCCTTGCCTTCCTCCCAGACCCTTGTTGCCTTCTTTCTCCAAAACTCAGGGCTGTTGTCACTGCCTGGTCCTGCAATGTCAGTGCAGCTCCCTCCAAAGCTCCCCTAGGAGGTATTGCTCATCCTATTTAAGGCACTTCTGGGGCAGATACCTAGTTCTTAAGCTTGTGAAACAATGTAGAATAGGAATCACTTGCTATGTAAACATCTTAGAAAACCAGCCTTCAGTTCTTCCCAGCAGTATGAAAATGTGGCAGAAGTTGAACTGAAAAGGGAGTGTGTGCCATGTGTATGAGCTGTTCTGCTAACATGTTCTTGTGCTGGCCAGTTTTATTCCCCTTCATATGATGCGTTTCATTCTAAAAAACTGGCAAGCAGAAGAAAACCCTACAAGGCTGAGTTTGCTTCTTGTTCGTGTTAAGTAGTCTGAATGTTGTGATTCATGTTGGATACATAGGTTAATGGGTTAAATATCGTAGTGTGATGTGCACCAGGATTACAAAACCAAGTGAGCTAAAGCCAAAGACAAGGCAAAGTCAAACTGAAATGCAACTTCTGATTAGTGGATTCCATGTGAACGGATATCCCAAGCGAGGACATATAATATCCCATTCTAGAGAGAATGTATTTATTGATGGGAAGATGAGGTAGATAGAGTATTAAGTGCTCTGTATTTCATGTGAATGAGGCAATAGCTTCATTAATAATTAATAATAATTATGTCATCTCCCTTAGGTGTCTGGTGTGCCTTTGCTTATCAATACTTTTCTTCCTGTTAGACAGAAGAATATTAACAATTCCAAGAAATAACATTGTTCTTTACTTAGTAAGGAGCACAGCTATTTTAGAAAAGAGTGAAAATGTGTTTTTTATCAAGTTTGATTATTCTGAGCCAGTATGTGCAATTACAATTGTGCGCATAATATTTCTCTATATATCACTGTATAACATATATACACAACAATATATACACAACAAGTGCATATTGTTTAAAAATGCAGATGTTATTGTACAAATAAGATATATTGTTGCAATGCAGTTTAGGAAGAGATGTCCTTTGGAGCAGTGACTTTTCAATCAGCAACATTTCTTAACTTGAACTCAGTAGTCATAAGAGAGTTACCACATGTAAACAGGCAAGGAAAGAAGTATGTGTCATCGCAGTTCCCAACAGAAAAGCTCATACAAGCAATACCTACATGACCACGATCACTCACAGGGTGTTGGCACCTTCTGAATAGCAGGTACCTTCTTTTCAATTCTTTTTTTATCACCCTGTTACTGCTGTCAACATTATTCTAACTCCGTCCTGCCTGGCAACTGAAAGCAGGGGTGAAGAACAGTGGGAGCTGCAAGTTCCCTGATGTAGTCATCTTCCGTGATCAGCAGCATCCTTCTGTTGCTTATCTTCGTTGCCAAATCCTAGGTGAGTGCACCACATTTTTCCAGAAATGTTACTTGTCTTTCTCCAGAAGGGTTTTCTTTCTCCATTCAAGGCACCTACTCACCACAAGCCACTGTTCATCTGTCAGAACAAAACATCACAAGGAAGAAAAGTAACACTTCTGTAGCTTCAGCATGAGAGAGGCAGTCAGTAACTTGAGCAGCTGCACCTTCAGCTCTGCTTCTAGACCATCTCAGCGGTCTGGAAGCACAGCTCTACTTGAAGGAATCATGCTTCACCAGCTTCACTCCCACTCCACACTACCAGTAGGACAGCAGCTTTACTCCATTCCCACTTTGATGGCGATGTGGAGGTGTAAAAATGTCTGTCTTTGAATGCAGAGGTCTGTATGCTTTACAGCCATGATTTTTAAGAGGTTCTTTTGGATCACAGATTGACCTCAGAAACTTCTGTATTCAGAGGCAGAATAAATTTCCCCTAAACTATGGCAATTTCACTTTTCTGGTAAAAAATACTTTTTACAGTGTCTGGCTTATAGTTTCTGAATATTTATGTCTGACATCTCTGCTATACCCTATAGCTAGTGGTTAACAGCATCACCAAAAGATCTTTTTCTTGTTCAAATAAATAGAGAAGACCCAAGCCAAAATTATTTTAAATATACCATAAAATGTTGAGAAGATTGAAAACTTTAAAGTCACTAGTGGGTCATTCCAGTTTTTGCCAGAATCAGAAGGAATATTTCCAGTGACCTCAGTTGAATAATTTTCTAATGACCTTCACAAGATTCAGCTCAGCAGCATGTATTTATGGGTCCATTATCCAGTTATCAATATTCAGAACTAAGTGCCTTTCTAATCTTTTGAAAGAAACCTTTTCTTCAAGAAAACTGGAACTGAAAATATACTGGTGTCTCAATGAACATAGAGAAAATAGGAGGGTTTTTTTTCTATAGTAGTGATTAAATAAATGTAAATTAAATTATTAAAAAGTTGAAAGTTAAAGTTCCGTCTCTAATCACCTCTCAGTGGTGTCACTGAAATGATAATATAATCTAATATAATCATTAGATTTGAAATTACCTTATTCTGGTAAGTGCTGTCTTGATTTAATCAGCTGTTCCTGTCATTACATTATTTCTATCCCATTAGTATTTCATCAGCCTCATTGAGAGCTGTATACCTCCACTGTTAACATTTTTTTAGTAGGATACAGTTGATGTGCAGAGCTCAGGTTGGTTGGAATTTATGGCAGCTTAACTGCGAAACCAGTGTGTTAGCTACAAGAAAACAGGAAGAAAAGTTGTACAATCTATTTTCAGACTCCATTCAGAAAATACTTGGATATAATGAAATTTTATCTTTTAAAGTTAAGCACCCTGAGCTCTCTTTAAAGGTAATGAAGACAATAAAACTTGAGCAATACTTTGGACAAACCCCGTTCCTGATGTGTGTGTTCTCTCTCAGTTGTTTGTTTGGTTTTTAAACACATGAATGTGAAATACTCTTGTGATTGTGTTGTGGGGCACAGTGAGCCCTCCTAGAACAGCAAACTCTGAACGGAAACCCTTTAGTGGCATTTCCATACATGACAGTAAGAAAATTTTTCTGCATAAAAATGAGGGAAATTCTCGACCATGTAACAGTTAAACATGGTGTATAAAGGATGAGTTTGCACTGTTTCGTGCAGTGTTTTCACGAGTGCTGACTTCCTCGTTTACCTTATTTGTACTGAATAAGGCAGACTTTAATATGTATAAAAGCAGTCACATAACATGAATGCACACATATTAGGAATTCATGGGAAAATGGAGTGATATGGATATATGCTCCCACTAAGCACTGTCATGCATTGGATTATGCATTTGCAAGTTCTGAAACTAGACTTGAAAAAAGAAACCTTTTCTCTCTTTGTTAGAGGGATGCCAGATTTTTCTCCAATGTAACATCAACTACCACAGGCACGTGCTCCCATAAGCAATGTAGTAATTTTAATTTTTTTTAATACAACAATATCCGAAGTTAATTATTTAAGTGATAATGAACAATCGGAGAGAAGGGAAAGTGATTACATGAAAGTTGCTGTAGAACCAGCAGAGGGAGCTCCAAAATTTCAATTCTTTTTTTTGCCGAGGGAAACGTCCTTGAAGCCGACTGTTGTGAAAAATACTCGTCGGTCACTGAGCACCGTGGCTGTCTGCACCGCTTCTTCCCTGGCCCCAGGAATCACAACAGCAAAATGATACCACGTTTCCTTGGGTAGGAATACTGACGTGCTAAAAATGTAATTTAAAAGATCTCTGCGTACTACTGTTTGTTGGAAGAAATAATCGTAGTGTAATTCTAAGAATCTCCACTTATCAAAGGATATGCTAAACTCTTTCTTAATATATTACATGTCAGCACTGCCCTTGTTACCTGAAACCATTGCATTTAACAGTAAGCCACGATGAAGAGACAGACTTTGACCTTAAATACTCTTTTCCAAACTAAGACATATGATATTTAAACAGAGTGCCCCGGCCTGGGTCACACCATGTTTTCTTATTTTTAGAATTAGTTCCAATATTATGAGTGCACTGAAGGAAGAACATGGAGCATGGAGTCAGCTATGGAATGCTTTCTTCATGTGCTGCATCAAAAGAAGAGAGGCCAGCACGTAGAGGGAGGTAGATTCTCCCTCCTCCTCTCTTCCCCTATGGCGAGACTCCACCTGGAGTGCTGTATCCAGCTCCGGAGCTTAAGAAGGTCATGGATCTGTTTGGAGCAAGTCCAGAGGAGGACACAAAGAAGATCAGAGGACTGAAGCACCTCTCCTGTGAAGACAGGCTGAGAGAGCTGGGGTTGTTCAGCCTGGAGAAGGGAAGGCTCTAGACAGACCTTAGAGCACCTCCCAGTACCTAAAGGGGGCTGCAAGAGAGCTGGAGAGGGACTTTATACAATGACAGTAGTGACAGAACAAGGGGGAATGGCTTCAAACTGAGAGTAGGTTTGGCTAGATATTAGGAAAAAATTCTTCATTGTGAAGGTGGCGAGGCACTGGAACTGATTGCCCAGAGAAATTGTGGATGCCTCTTCCATGGAAGTGGCCAAGAGTAATCTGGATGGAGCTTTAAGGAACCTGAACTAGTGGAAGATATATCCCTGCCCATGGCAGGGAGACTGGAACTAGATGACATTTAAGGTATCTTCCGATCCAAACCATTCTGTGGTTCTATAATCAGGCAAAAAAACTTAATATACTTCAGCTGTACTCCCTGGCATGGACTCACACAGACCTGGACTCTTTGGGCATTACATCTTCCTCAGCTCAGGGCAAGAAGCTGTCCTGACCAAGGAGAAATGTTACTGGAAATTATTTTACTGTCAAAATCTCAGACTGAAAATCCACGTGCTTGTGGAATGAGCTGGTCAGGTGTTCTCCAGATCTCTTTGCTAATGTAATTATGGACTGCTTCTATCTTTAATTATTTCTCTCAGGAAAAGTAACTGGAGAGAAAATAAATACCCACTCAGCACAATGTGTTATCACTGAGAGCTGCAGAATTTAAAGTTCCTTGTCAGCAGTGTCCAAGGCAAGGATGGCTTTGGTACCTCTCATCCTTTCCTGAATAACATGCTTATGTATTAGCATAGGCATTAAGCTGATTAACATTAGCTTAATTGGTAGCAATCCAGGTTTGAGCTGAATGCTCTTGAAAACTCTTTCTCCTTGAACACTATGGTGAGAAACTTCTCCTTTCTCTGAAAAAAAAAAAAAAAAAAAAAGTTATTCTCTTTTACTGATAGCACAAAAGTTTCTGAGTTATAATCAAACAGCTTTGACCAATACTATAACACAAGAAATTACCAATGTCTGCCAAAAAGACCTTTAAGTATTTCTCTTTTCTGTTGCTCTGCTGTTTAGAGGGGTATTGCCAACTTCCCTGTACCATATATCTTTGCCAACTTCCTTCTTCCGAGTTAAGACAACAGTAACATGCTTTCTGTACCTGGTAATATTTGTATTTCTTTGCTCCTGGTTTCTGGTGAAGTATCTACCACTCCCCAGCTTTCTCCAGTAGCCCGTGAATATTTTGGCTAAGGAGACTGTTATGGAACCCTAATGCTTCCCTACCTTTCAAATGCTTGCTTGGTGGGTGGTTAAAACTCCACAGAATTCAGCCAGTTTGCTCCCTACCATGCTTATCTAACACAGCCAGTAGTGATGACAGTCGGCTCATCAGCAAGACTGGGTCTGGATCCAGAATTATCAAGGCTTTTGCCTTGCACTAATATGAGGTGTAAATTGAAACTCCAGCATCTGGATTGTATCTGTAATACAATCCCGACTGCTTTTAACTTCAGTTTAAAAGTTTTCAACACTTTCTTAATCAGTGGGCCTTCACGGCTGTGCTGGCAGCTCCCCCCAGCAGGCACCTCCACCCTGCTGGCTGCGCCTGGCTCTCGGGCTGTGCCGGGAACCAGCTGTGCCTGCTGCTTTGGGTGCTCAGCTGTGGCCCGAAGCACGAGCAGGGCCTGGGGAACCTGCCTGTGTCTGACACTTCAGCGCAGGTTCCAGACACTCAGGGGAGGTTCAGGCTGGACATCAGGAAGAATTTCTTCACTGAAAGGGTGGTTAAGCACTAGAATGGGCTGCCCAGAGAAGTGGCAGAGTCACTACTCCTGAAAGTGTTCAAGAAATGTCTGGATGTGACAGTGCCATGGTCTAGTTGATATGGTAATATTCAGCCAAAGGTTGGACTTGATGATCATCTTGGAGGTCCTTTCCAGCCTTAGTGACTCTGTGATTATGTGTTATATCCAGGAGCAAGCCTGAGGGCACTGCAGACCTGCCCACCAGCAGATCCCTGAGCAAGGCTTGTGCAGGAGCTTCCAGCGCAGAATTCAGCAGTCAGTGACCATAGAGAGACTGTGGCAGCATCATCACTGAAGGTCTTAAAGACCTAAAGACCTTTAATTTGTCTTAAAAACAAATTAAACAAGTGTTAGCCTGTCTTGGGAGAGGACAGTTCATCACTGGGGTCACTCCAGAGATTCCCTTCCTCTGATGAGGGAGAAAGCACACGTATCACAGGTGCCTACAGATACAGAAGTATTCCAATACAGATACAACTTCAGGTATTGTATCCCACTGTGCCGTGTATTTGCCAGCTGTGTGCCTTGTACAAAGACACACAAGTTGCAGGTTTTAAACAGTTCATTATTCATTCACTGAAAATTCCCATTCTGAGTCAATGAACTGTGTTTCTGCTCACTATTCAGGACTCAAGACAGCATGGTTTCTTTTGAGAATGTGAGTGAAAAAGTGTGCTTTATTTTAAACATATTCCTCATACATCCAAGTTAAACTTATGTTCCGAACAGGCTTTGTTATTAGAAGTTCATGAGTAATGGATAACTTTAGATCTCTACTTAATTTTAAAAGATTAATTATAGGAAGCTCCTTATCTAGTTTATTAAGAAATTTCAGGGATTTAATCTAAACATCACACACATTTAAAAAAAAATCCAGATGTAATCTTTATTTTCAGACTTAACATGCTAAACTCACATCAGGGAATCCAAACTACATAAAAACAATTGCTTCATGCACTCACAGTGTCCCCAGGTTGATATTGCTGATAGACTCTCGATCTAATTTAATTTTAGTTCTTCATCCAAACTGCCAGTGTTGGAGCCTCTTAACTGTTCCATTTGAGATGTCTAAACCAGGCAAACAATACAAGAAATATCTGGTTCCTATTACTGCCGCAGAACCACCACTCTCTCTAAACTGAGAGTGTTTGTGATGCCAAAAAGCTTAATTGGGCCATTGTGTCAGTTTAAATTGTACAGGAGATGAGCATTACATGTTTATTAAATTTAACTCTCTGTTTCTGGATCTGGAATGTCTGTTTGCTAGGAGAGAGCAGAAGCAGAGACACCGGGTTTTAAATTAATCAAAACCAATATGCTGAAATTCATGCAGAAAATGAAGTGGCAGTCAGAATTACAGTATTGTATTATCTGAATTATAAAACCAAGGAAAAGCTGAAGAAGGGTGGCTTTCAGAACTGATACTCTGCAACCATGTAGATGGCTCGTTCTGGCTGCAGTTTGGAACAACTGACTACATAAATTAAAAAAGTCCTGTGAAAAAACATTTTTGAAGTGCATGCAACATGAATTTGCAGGTGTTACTTAGGTACTTTCACCTATGTCTAACTTAAAGGACATGGGAGCACTTTCTGTGTCCTGGGTCCTAGGCACATGCCCCAAAGGCAGCCCATCTTTGTCCTGTTTAGACTTTAACGTGCACCATCCCTTTTCCTCACCCCATATGTTTGATTCCCTGGGTGCACCCCCGGAAGGCAGCACTGCAAGCTTTTATCAGGCATTCAGCTATGAAATCCCCTGACACATAGGGGTAAGAGCACTCCCTCATAAAGTGAGATCTTGGTGAATAATACTCATTCTTAATATTATTCTTATACAGTCCCTGACATGTTCACCATCATTTTTTGCGTTTGGGGCAGGTAGATTTGACACTTAACAGTGTCAAACAGTCTTTCTGCCTCAATATGGCTGAAGTCTGATGAGACAATTGAGGGGAAAGTGACTCCACTAGGAATCTTCTGGTTCATGATATTGTAAGGGGATGTCACAGGCAGCCTGTTTCCTTCACTGCAGTCCATAATATCTTGGGATGTGAAAAGTTTATACTTTCTCTGTTGGCTCAGGTTGCAGAACATTCTGGTGATGAGGCTGGTGATCTTCCAGGGAGAGAATAGAGGAGAACTTGTGAGAAATAGACTGGAAAGGAAAAGTAACTCAAACACAGCTAGGTTTAGTTTTAAAAGCGTGATGGAATCAGTAAGAATAGCAGTTAATATGTTCTTCCTGCACTACAGAGATTTATTTTCTAGTACTAAATATTGTGCATGGGCTTATTTTTAGACAGCATTACACAGTTTATGCTCACTCAGACAATAAGCTCTGGGGCGTTGATGACAAAAATGACTGGAGTAAAAATAGATGGTTTTCCTCTATATTCTTTCAACTTCTTGGAACTGGATGTTTCTCAAGGAACTGGTGTGAAAATAAACCTGTCAAAACGAAAAGGCCAGCAGGCAGAATCTCTCTTTCATGTGAGCTAATAACTTGCCCAATGTGGACGCTCTGTTGTTTTCTTGCAAAGTATGTTCTACACTGTGTAGTGTTCCAAGACTTGTAATCAAACAGAAGCTGCTGGTATATCAGCATCTGATACCAACTTCCTTAAAGAATTCTTATCACCTATTGTCACAGTCTTTCTGTATAATCCTTAATTTTGTTAATCAGTGTCTGGTGTGCAAGTAGGTACCCTTTTCTTTTGGTGTCTACAAAACAGAAAGGGAATTTTTTTAAATCAAATTTAGCTGTTGCTATTTAATATGACTATCAGGAATTTACCCCCTGGACATGACAACAACAACAACATCTACCATCGAACTGGCAATATCTGTTTGCCTCCTCTGTCTTTTCAAAAATAACCAGTGTAGGCCTCACTTGATCTGTTACGAGTTTGCACAGCTGTCATCCCCAGCAGAACTTGAAAATAAGGCATCCTCCCCATGCCATGGCCCCTCTGAAGAATACTCACAGTTTTTTGGGGACAGCGAATTAGTCCCGCACACAGGGACCTGGATTCAAGATCAGGTTGGATGGGGCTTTTAGCAACCTGGTCTAGTGGGAGGTGTCCCTGCCCATGGCAGGGTGCTTGGAACTAGATGATCTTTAAAGCCCCTTTCAACCCAAACAGTCCTATGATTCCATGGATTTAAAGGTCAGTCCATCAATTAGTATTCAGGCTCTCTCAGGCAGATCAGTTTCCTGTGCTATCCTAGCCACAGATTTGATTGAGCAGGGCAAAATAACCACCAAAGGCAGATGTAATGGAAATGGCCATGCAACAAAAGAAGTGGGAGCAACAGCAAAAAAATATAACTCTCTGAACCATGCTTGTATGTTGGAAATAGAACTTAGGGACAGGAGGTTAGGAGAAAAACACGTGTTTGGGAACAGCAGCCTTTTGTTCCTTGGGGCTTTCTCCCAGCCGTGCTGTGGTGCTCCAGGCTGCAGTCTGCCTAAGCAGCTGCTGGCAGCTGCAGCCACCAGCTGTATCCAAGGCGATCCCAAGAATGGACCAGCAGCCGTGAAAATAGTACCCTGAACACATGAAGCAATTGCTGGTCTGCATGCCAGGGGGAATCAGTACTGACTAAAGGGAAAAATGCACTCTTCTCTTCTGACTCACTTTTTGTATCCTGTTCTTGCTATTCAAGTTCATTCTTCTCCTGTGATTAAGTCTCGAGGTGATACTTTTAATAGTTGTATATTTCTTTTGCATTTGATACTTAAAGAAAGAGGAAGGATAAAAGGCTGAAACTCCTAGAATTAATGCACATTGACCCCTAACCTTAAGCAGTGGTATGACCCTTCTGTAAGTCTATCCTCTGTCAAGTAACTGTACCCAAGAAATAAATATTAGTCTTTAACAGCTGTCCTGGAGATTACATCACTATTACTACTCATCTTGAACAGAGTAAACTTAACAAAGTTAAATTAAGTTATCAGACATGATCTCATATTTAAAGAACCGGTATCACTAAAATAATATTATAAATTCAGCAGTCTAATATAATTATTAAAGCGGAATGTGGTCTGTTTAGTAGCATATTGATTTAAGCCACTTTCTCTTTATTTGTAGCATCAGTGCCTCTGCTGGCAGGGGGTGAGACCTGCTGGTATCATTACAGCTTGGGCAATATCCACAATATAGCAGTCAATAATGTTAATGACCAACATTTATCACATTCAGATTTGCTGCAAAGTATTTAAACCTAACATTAAAAGGGAGGGCTTGTACTTGTGGGAATAAGTGATGAAAAGTAACAAGAAGCTAGAAAGCATAAGATGCTTCTTTTGGTAGTCTAGAAAAGAAAAACGTGACTTCTTGTGTTCCTTTCTGTGTAGATTGATGCTGGGGGAGAGGGGGGAGTTCTCAGAAAAGGGACTTTGAGATATGGTGGCATTCTTCCTTTGTCCCTACAATAGTGTCCTTCTTCTCCCTGGCCTGTGATGTTGATCCTTCCTGCCTTTGCTGTCCCACCTGTAATTCCTTCTCAGTGACCCCATTTTTCACTTTTCACATCGTTTTTCACTTTCTTTAGTGCTGACCTCGTAACCTCAATCTATGATTCTGTGCTTTATGACTCTGATTTTTACATAGCCCTTTTCACCCTGGATCCGTCTCCTGAAAGCACACACCTGTGCCTATCCCCAAGAATGCTCTTTCACTTCTTATCTCTTACACCGTGGGTTTATACCCATTTTATATTAATAGAATGCACACATATATGCTGGATCTTTGATGATGAACATACCATTTTTTTTTTAAATCCCTGTGAAGTTGTGCACATCCAGGCTTGCCAATGAGCTGTGTGCCAAGTGTGTCCCACACCAGCCTGGTTAGGCAGTCACTGAGCTAAATCGTGGTGCCTTGAGCAGAGCAGCTGATCCACCGTGTAGCTGAAGCCAGCGGCCTTGCCTGTCTGCAGACAAAAGGCTGGAAGATAAAAGGACAAACGTGATAAAAACTAACGAAAGACCCCGTTGAGGAAGGCATTTAAATACATTTTGTGTTTGGTTAAGAAGAAAACTCCTTCCACTGCGTGCTTCATCCCGTTCTAAGGTGGCTGTTTAAAAAGCTACCCTGCCTGAGCTGACACACTTCTGACATCCTCCAAGCTCTCATCCCATAATGTCAGTCTTGCAGGGCACCTACAGCTGAACCAGGCATTTGGGGCACTGCCCAATTACATTCACAGATACAATTTTAGGTGTGAACTTACCACAACTGTGTCAGCTCTGCTGCATGTCTCTCATGAGTGTTTTGCATTATATTTTTAAGGCTTGTTCCTGCAGCGATGTTATTGAGAATGCCCTTTTGTATTTTTAAACAGTAGTTTACTGATTCCCTGTTGATTTGGTAGAGAGAAAAAAGAGGACAAGGGTTGTGGTGGGAGAAGCTTTGTAAGTACGAATTCCTATGTTCAAAAAAGAGAGGAAAAACAGCAAAAGAAATCCCACTGGTAGTACAGTCAATCTTTAAATCCTGCTTGTGATTTTTTTTTTTTTCCAGTTGTGGAGAGAGCAGTACTGGTTTACATGCATTTTCTCTTCTTATAAAGAGAGGAGAGAAGTCTCTTCTTCCTTGATATTACATGTAAAGTAAAACGTGCAGTTTATTGCTGAAAAGGTGGTGGGGTTTTTTAGTGTTTGTGGCAGGTAGGCCAAGGGAAAGCCAAAGGAAAGTAGCTGCTTCCAGCAGAGGGAGCTCCAAAATCTGATTTTTAAATTTTTTTTTAACCCCCCCCCCTCCTTTATATGAGGGTGACAGATGGTGCTTTTCTCCAAAATAGATGATCTTTGGTAGAATCCTATTTGTTAACATATAAATCCTTTGATGATTTTTCATTCCCTTCTGTTAGGAATTCCTCTCTTTCTCTCTCACAATCCTCAACACTAAAATGATATCAGAATTTGTCTCTGCATAAGGATATTTTTTAGACTGTCCTAATATTCTAAAACAATTTTATATATTTAAGTTAATTTCAACTTAAATTTTAAGGTAGAAGTTGGCTTTTTTTTTTGCATACCATTTATTTAGAGTATTTCTCCTTCTCTTCAGCTTTTCTAGAAAAAAAAATAAATGAAATAGGAATTATTTATGTGCATTTTCCTAAATTTCCATGTGAAAACTCTCCTGGCTCAGCAAATGACCAAAGCGTATTCCATTATATAAATTCCATTTCATGTGTTTCATCTTCTGGTTAGTCAAGTCAGCTAGTCCCAGATGAAGTGGATTATATAAATTTAAACTCTCTGCCTCATTGTTCAAATTCATTGAATAATGGCTGCAGATCTCGATGCCACTTTCTTGCTTCTGATACTGTTTAACTACTAATCTAACAGGTATTAATCTGAGGTGTGGAAGGTGCCATTCATATGCTATTGCCCTCACGAATGTCCTCTAGTAAATATGCTTTGTTTCAGTTAATGTGAAAAAAAAAAATCAGCATCTTCTTCACAGCACTTAAACCTTTGTCTCTGTGGAGAAGCAGATCCCAGCCCTCACTGGCTCAGTGACAGAAATTCCGAGTAAGTGAAGTGTGGACAGAAAACCACGCTTAGCTCTCCCTTTTGGCTTCATTTTAATTTTCTTATATTTCCCAAGGCTTTTGAGCATCAGGAACTTGTTAAAAGACGTGTCTGCTGCCCTCAACTTTTATCACAATGAAGACAGAAGACATATGGCATTTTGCTCCTGGTCATGTCAGACCACTAAAATATCCAGTCGGATGGGGCTTCTTCTTCTTTTTCTCGGGTGAGACATAAAGGGGGCAAGCTCCTGAGGACTGGCTGTGCTGTGCTTTAGCAGCTGCTCTCTGTGCACAAGGGCTCCAGACAGTTGTGGGGGCGATGAACGTCCTTTGGAAGCAGTGTGGCAGTGCCCTTGATGTAACTCCTTGTTCTGCCAAAGAATTAATGTCATGATGCACTCCTTCACAGCTCTGCTCGTGCTGAGGCAGCTCCTAGATGCAGGAGAGTGTGTCAGTGTTCATTTTGCAGTGGAGGAGGCAGTAAATGGTTGATTTGCTGCCGGCTGCTTGATTTCTGCACACTCTGCTCTACAAAAAAAAAAAAAAAAAAAAAAGAGAGCTGGAAGCCATTTGTGCAATTTGGAGCTTCCCATCACCAACTCCTGATTACGTGGTGACTGTGTTGGGCCCAAATATGCAGAAAGCAGGATCTGCCTCCAGCAATCTGTTTTGTTCCTCTCTTCCCATACCCTTTTTGATTTGCTTCCAAGAGCTTCCTCTGGAGTCAGGATGATGGCTGGGCACCTTGGATATCTCAAAAGCAAGCCACTAATTTAGGTGCAAAATTAGTCCTTTAGGCTTATTTTTCAAGATGTTTACTGATGCCTGGGCATGCAAATATTGAAACATTATTTGTTACACTGCAAAGAATAATTACTAAACAGTTAGGTTCTGATTTTTTTTGCATTTTAAATGTGTTAAATTTGTGTCACAAACTATTTCTTTTAAATATGGTGCTTTCCCAAGTCAGCCTGTCTCACAGAGAATGCAGAAGAAAAACTTCCATCTGATACATTCAGCTCAACGCCTGCTCACCTCCCCACTCCTCTCCCTCTGACGTGGTGCCAGGCAGAGCTGGGAGATCAGATTAATTCCTGGAAGACCTTGTGCTCTCAAACCACAGCTGAATTTCCTCTTCAAGTGCTTTTCAGCAGGGCTAATTTCACTCCATCTTACATCACGCCTGCCCAGAGGAATATTCTTTCTTAAAAATCAAGATGTTCTTAAGATAATTTTTCTCTGTAACTTTTCTCTCTCTCCAGCTTCCACCATCCAGTCAGTCTAAGATCAGTGTTAAAAAGGTAAATGCTCACTTCATTAGGGACCCATTTTCTCTTGTCGTTCCTCCTTTTCATCAGTTTAGAGCTTTGTCCCTGGTTCTTACCTAATTTGCAGCTGTGTAACCTCCAGCACTGCAATTTTCCAGCTTGCTGTATCTGAAATACACACTCCAACAAGCCTGCCCTCTGAGCATAGGATCTGAGCGAGAAACACACAGAAGAGACCCTGGTTTTGCTCTGGCTCCTCTTCTCTTACATTCCCACACCCTGACCTCAGCCTGTAACGAACGCGGGCTCCGCGCTCACCCCACGCACGGCACAGCTGGAATGGGATCCCTGTGGCTCCAAAAACCACCGTGCCTCTGCGGGCAGCCCTGGTCTGCTCTCCAACCCCAAGCACCCAGAGATGGAATTTTTTCTGATTTATTTTTTTCTTATTTCCATTTTTCTTTCCCCATGCATACCCTCTTACTCTGGAAATGTATAATTTAAAACCTTTCAGCAACCCACAAACCATCGCACTAATGCGCATCAGGCCTTTCAGCGGAGAAGCTCCTGCCCTTCCTGAGGGGATATGGGCTGTGCCTGTGGCATCAGCACTGGTATCATCAAATGCTAATTGAATTGTACATTTCTTTTTCCAACAGAATTCAAAAGGTAGATTCAAACCTTAACTGACCCTTAATAAATGCAATTAAGCACATAGTTTTTCTATTATTGTTCTCGCTGGTTTTAAGCAGTAAGTCTAAGAAACCCACAGCTTCATAGATGTTGAGGTTTTTCAAAATGGGCACATCAATAGTCAGGAAGCTGAGGCCATTTTCTTGGTGTTAAGGCTCTTCTTAAATTCAGAAAGCTTTGAATCCAGCCTGCCATGTGTGTGTTAGCAATAACGCCAGGAGAATGAGAGAATTGTATTTTATCCATACTTATTTGTGGTCTAGAGAAATATGGAAAACTGAAATTTCAGACATATTTCAGGTTTTCTACTTGGTTTCTGCATAACCTTTTAGAGCTTATAGGAATATGCAAAATGGTGATTAAAAAAAACCAAACCTACCACATGCACAACAACTTTGACGTGTTTTTCCAACAAAGCAGCATCACCTCGTATCACAGAGAGGGAAGATGTCCCTTGTGAAACACGGCTGGGTTTAGCAAAACCAGCTGGGGATGAACCTGTAGTATCCCTGGAAGGAATAGATGAATGGGCGGATGTCTCTGCTGGAGCTCATCATTATAACAAGTCTATGCTGTTACAAATATGTTAACATCCTAACCCCAGGATCCAGTGCATTGGGGACTGTTCCCCAAAATTATCCCATTTGCCTCTTCCAGTTCCTTCTCATTTCCAAATCCTCTCGCAGACTAGGCAGCCGTGGTTGTTAGTTCTGTTTTCTAACACAGGTTCCTCTTTGGTTGTTTGACAAGGTTTATGTGTGATACTCTGAGAATTGTTCACGGCTCGATGTTTGCAAGTGGAAGAAGCTCTTTATCTGTCTATGAGTGAGATGTAAAGCACTGCTTTTTTTCTCAGGCAAGGTCTGAGGACCCATTGGGGTAAGCAACTAAGACTGATAAAGTGTGAGAGAGCTCCAGAGAGCCTTTTAAAAGGCTTTAGAAGGCCATAGACTACCCATAGGCTATGTCTCTATACTGCAAAGTAGAACAGGACCAGGGCACTGGTCTGCAATCATGTGTCTTGCTTAATTGTTACAGTGCTCCATGGCACAGATTTGGTCCATGCCAGCTATCAATATTGCTGGAAACAAAAAGGTTTGGATGCCTCAGATCTTTCCTAATGGGTGGTTCAGATATGACCATCATGTCTGGAGGCAAAACGAAGCAGTTTAGATTTTATGTACGTGTGCCAGGCCATGCTGCATTGCTTCAGGTTATGGAAAAGCGTCTATTTTATTACTGTTTTATTTACTACTAGAGATGTAGCCTTAGAGTTTTATTCTTAGTGCTGCCACTGATTTTACAGAAGAGCATCACTGTGGGGCTCTGTACATCTGTCATCCTGTTCCTAGGCTGCTGGCAACTTTTAATGCTAGGTTAGATGCATCTGCAAAATATACAATCACAGCAATGCCTGTGGTGTGGACTTAGCCTGCTGGTACTCTTAAAAAAGTAACCTTTTTTTAAAATTTTTTTTTTTTTGCATTATTTTCTTTATTTTAGACCTCCTTATAACTGTAAATTCTGTGGTGGCATTCTGCTCTAATTCAGTCAGGCTGGTGAAGAGACTCCCCACATAGGAACAGCAAATCTGCAGACAACAGTGCTGCCTCCACCATTTGTTGCAGACAGACCTGCCAGGAATCAGTTGGTTTTTCCTTGTTTGGTAGCTTTACCAAAAATCAGGGAAACCTGTTAAAGAGTTTATATTAGTAAAATATTGGTAAAACATTGTTAACTACTCACTTATCTAGTAGTGAAGAAAAAATACCTCTGCTAACTTAGGTGCTGCAAAGAGAAGGGTACTCACATCAGAGGCTCCCTGGGTTACAATATGGAGATTTCAGGCTTGTGAAACATGTCTCTGTTAATATTCAGTGTTATTTTCACTTCACGACCTTAAAGGTCCCCCTTAAGGGGAGGGTTTTAAAAATTGTTATACCAGTGTTATTGTGAATAATGTTTTATTTTATGCCTCAGGAGAGGCAAAGATGGTGGATTTTTGAAACGTACAAGCAGGGCATGAATCACTTAACCCCTGTTGCCTGGTGGTTTACTCCCTGGGAGAGAGATGTGTGAGTAGCACTCTGGCAGTGCATTCCCCACCTCCTGCAATGCTCCTGCATTCATGCTCCTGCCGGTCACATGGCTGTGTCCCTTGTTGGAGTCCTCAGCAGTGATAAAAGAGGTTTCAGAGGGAGGTTTTCAGCCTTGCCTGGCCATGCTCCTTGGCACACATCCCTTCCTCCTGGGGAAGGGCAGCCAACTGGATCCCCAACAAAGGCACCACTTCCAAAGTGGTTTATAGGAGTGCCAAAGAGAAGGACAGTTTTTAGCAGACATGCTGGGGGAGACTGAAGAAAACAAAGGCCAGAATTTCTGTACCCCTTATTTTCTTGTTGTAACTGCTTGCAGGTATGCAGGGACAGAGTGAAGGGACCTGGAAGGGTCAGGGACAGACATGCATGAAAGCAGTGGTGGAGGACCTGACCAGAGGCATATCTAGCCCATGTTTTGTGTGTCAGTGAGCTGAACAAGGCCATTGCAGAATGAGTAGATGCTGCAGAAAAATGGAAAACTGCAAAAGGGGAAATAATTGCAAGATGTCAACAACACGTCCTGAGGTGGTAGTGAGAGGTCTCAGAGCAAGTGCTTGCTCCAACAGGCAGAGACAGAGGCTGACATGTTGTGGAAGGACCAGAATGGGGAGGACCCCAAAATGGATCTGCTTAGGCCAGGAGAGAGTCCTGCTGTGGCAGGAAACAAATGAACTGGAAGCACTCCTCTGGAAAGAAGCGGATGAGAGGTTCATAAGGTCACAAACAATGGACTGGACATGGGGCTCCAGCAGATGCTGAACATGCCCAGGACCAACATAAAGAAAGGCTCGTAGGGCGGGCTAAGGACAGGGACAGATCACTCACCAGTAACCATCACAGGCAAAGCAGAGCAGCTTTGGTGTACACCCGGCACCCAGACAGGTTCAACCCACCACAGAAATATAAACGCTCTTGTGATTGAAAGAAACTTTGCACCACAAATAAAAAACCTGATGTGCAGAAAAAAAAAAAATTCTACCTGATATTTTTTGGTGTTTGTTTGTAATGGCATAATGACCATCTGCTTCCCGTAAGCTGTAAAAAGTTTTCTATGGATGTGTTTTTATTGCAAAGAATGTCAATATGTTATCTTTACTGTTATCATGGACTGGACGCTATTATCTGTTACCATTGCAAACTGATTGGTTCCTAATAATAGAAAATAGGTCATAAATGAATGTCCTAATTTTTTTCTGAATTGGGGACCAAAAAAGTGGAGCAGATTTAAAAATACTCATGAGGTTTATATCCTACAGGGAAAGATGGTGATGATCATTTTTTGAGCCAAAGCTGCCTTAAAATGTTTGTGAGCATATGAAATTTTTCACTGCTACTAATAAATGACTAAAAAAATCTGTTTTCTCTTGTTTAAAGTAAGGAAATAAAGAGGTTTTTGATTAAATATTAGAAAAAGGTTCTTCACCCAGAAGGTGGTTGAGCATTGGAACAGGTTCCCCAGGGAAGTGGCCACAGCACCAAGTGTAACAGAGTTCAAGAAGTGTTTGAACAATGCTCTCAGGCACTTGGTGTGACTCTTGGGGTTGGTGCTGTGCAGGGCCAGGAGTTGGATTTGATGATCCTGATGGGTCACTTCCAACTCACCATGTTCTATGATTCTATGATACAAAAAGTGGTTCAACTTTTAGGCTGATTGTAGGGCTGTAGAACAAGGTTTTGCTTGTTTCTCACACATCAGGACTTAAATGTCACACAGCAAAGTAGCAGCCTCTGAAGCCCAGTCAAACTGAAGTTTAGTACATGAAGAAACCCTAAATTGTTTGAGACTTTACTGTCCCTCATTACGGATTGGATTGATGTGAAACAGCAGCTCACTGCTTACCAAGGTTTTGTTTAACATTATTGTGGTTTTTTTAAATAAAGTGGAAATCTACTCTTTAGAAAATCAGTAATGGTAATTGTCAAAAGCAAAAAGAGTATTTACAAGAGTATGTAGTAACAAAACAAGGGGGAATAGCTTCAGAGTGAAAGAGGGCAGGTTTAGATTAGATATTAGGAGAAAAAGCTTTACTGTGAGGGCAGTGAGGCACTGGAACAGATTGCTCAGAGCAGCTGTGGATGCCCCACCTGTGTAAATGCTCAAGGCCAGGTTGAATGGAGCTCTGAGCAAGGCGGTCTAGTAAAAGGTGTCCCTGCCCACAACAGGGGGGTTGGAATTGGATCATCTTCCAGGTCACTTCCAACCCAGGCCAGTCTATGTTTCTATAAGTGGCCACCCCAGAATTTCAGGCTCTCCTCCCGTGCTGATGCAGAGGCAAGGAAAGTAACAGACAACATGCAGCAGCTGAAGCCCAATCAAGGTATTTGTATATGGAGAAGTATCACTGTTCAGTAAAACAAATGTTTGTTTCCACCTTCCTTTAAAATCACAGAGCAGGGACAACACTGCTGTTCCTCTGAGGGCCTGCAGGCACAGGGTATGGTGAAGTCTGTGAAGAGCCAGGAGTCTGCTGGGGTGCAGTTCTGTGTTGAAGTTCAGTGCAAGGACCTTGCTGCTTTGGTACAATCACTTTGAAAAGGAATCCTGGATGAATGGTGTCCTTTTCTAAGTCCCTTTTCCTGCCCATATTTCACAGGCAGGTTTTTCAGCCATTTGTGTTAATCTGAAGCTGTGTTCTTGCTCTTTGGTTTCCTTCCAAGTATGATCTCTGAAAGCTCCTCACTAGCTCCCATTTGTAGGCTGTGAAATGCATGGCAGGTAGTGGGGAAAACAGGAAGTTTCAACGTAATTCCCAGAGGTGATGTGTGGGATTGAAACCAAAAACTGCTTTTTGTTTGTTTTGGCCGACGTAGCTGGAACCTTGTGCTGTGGAGATATTAATGTGCAGCAAACATTCCAGTGTGTATGCACCCATGAACCTGCTGACTTCTTGTTCGTGTATTTAAAGAGATGCTGTAGAAAATAACACCTAGTTTATCCAGTGAACTTTAACAGCACTGCATCTGTTCAGATGACGCAGTTTCTAAGAATATGCTTTTTTTAGAGCTCCTGTTACTTATCTGATCACTCCATGGGCCAAGATATAGAATCCTTCATGCAAATACAGTTTCCTATATTCCCTGCTACTCATTTATCTGACAGGAGCAAAAGGAAGAGTAACAACTCTAGGAATTCACCCTCTTCAGCACACTGAACCTTCTTCTCCATGGAGTCTTTCCTGGAGTTACTTCCTGCAGTACAGCACAGGCTGCACTCCAGCATGGTGGAATTTTGTATATGTCTTTTCATCCATTTTGGACCTCTCTTTGCAAATGCTTTTGTCTGCCTCACCTCCTCTTGACCTTTACTCTAATTTCTGGCTTTGGTTTAAAACCAGAAAACAGGAGTCATTATCATGTTTGTGTTCACTGCCTAGCACTGTGGCCAGCATGAGGAAAACAAGACTGTAAAAATAAAAGGACATTAGCCAGCATCAAAGGAAAAACTCACTCTGATCTGTAATGAAATAATCTCCAGAAGTTCCCTCCATCCCCAGAATTAGAGTCTGGCCTGTGTCCTGAAGCATGAGGAGTCAGAGGTATAATCCTAAAGTTACTCTGATACTGCTGTGAATTAGGGTCTGCCTAGAGCTGCACAGTGCATGTCAGCAGTTTGCTCCTGTTGGAGAGTAGCAATGTCTTGTGCCTGTCCAATGGAATTTCTGTGGCTAAAACCTCATCCTGGATTTTAAACTTTCTTTCAGCGATGATCACATGAAACTGTACCCATTACATATAATAACTAGCACTCACTCTGCTAGCCCTCTCAAGCATTTAGAGCTGGAAGCCCAACTAGAACTTGGCAGCCCAGTTAGGAGCGGCAGCAATGCATTATGGAAGAATGTATTTTCATCCTCCCTGTTCAAGAAACAACTGGATGTGGCACTTAGTGCTATGGTTTTGTTGGTATGGTGGTGTTCTGTCAAAGCTTGGACTCGACGATCTTGGAAGTCTTTTCCAACCTTAATGATTCTGTGCTTCATATTTTTTTTTCCCTCAGCTCTATACTGATGCCCTGATAACGTGTGGGAGATAATTGATTTTTGTAGGGGGTGGCTAGAAACTGGGGGAGGAGGATGTTCTTTCATCTTCACTGTGCACTGCACAGTTATAAATAGTAATTTGTATGAACAGTTAAAGCTAAAAAAAGAAATGCCCTACCACAGCCTACCTTAAGGTTTTTACCTGCTAATTGAAATTTATCTTCCACTTAACTGCCTTTCAAAGTCATTAGCATTGTTCAGCTGGGGAAATAGCTAAATTGTAACTGAGACTGGTGGACATAAGAGACAAGCATAAAAAGCAATCAAGCTCTTCTCAGTAACTGAATATCCCAGGCTTGCAGCACAGTTTAAATATGTGCTGGAGTATCCAATGCTGGCTGATGAAAATGTCTAGTATTACACTGATTCCTGAGGTAAAGGGCAGAAGGACTTATTGTGTTCTGTGTAAACAAGCAGGATACTATCAAAAGGTGAATAAGCAGGACTGTGACAAAATATATTGTTATTGTAGTCAATGTAGGCATGCCAAAGCCATCTTAAAACTAACAGCTTGACAACTTTATGAGCTCCTCAGGTAGATGTTGCAGCACACATTAGTTTCTGCATTTCCACAGCTGTCCTGCTAACAGCATGAAATTTTATCTAGCTTAAAACCAGCTCTATCATCTCCATGGGACTCAAACTTGGAGTACTAACACAGTGCTGATTTCCCCAGACAACTAAAATGGCCCCCTAAACCTTCAAAACTTGTTTAGATGTCAGGACAGAAAGAGATTCTAGTCCATACACATGTTTGTGGGCACTCTTCCTGCTCCCACCAGAAGTGGGACCAGATTGACTAAGTCTTCCCTTCTTAGCATTGCTATGTATTTTAAAGAAGGTAAGTCCCCATGATGTACCTTGCCAAAGTCACAGAACATCACAGCCACTTCTAGACTGGCAGGACACAATGCTGGTATGGCCCATCCTTTATTCCTATCACAACCCCAGACCTGGCTCAGAGAGCTGGTCCTGTGTCAGTCACTCAGGACAGTGAGACCCAACTTCCTTTGTGTGGACACTAAGAGAATCCAGCCGGAGGGTAGCCCCGGCTGCAGCATTTCTGAATGTCTCCAGTGCCACTCCCTCTGCTCTTCCGACTCAGGGAGTGTAGTGTTGGAGCATGTGTCATTTCTAAAAGTCATAAAATAGTTGTTCATGGATGTGCAGGTAGCCCATTCCTAGCTTCTGATAAGGATACCTACTTTTCAACTTTCTACCAGGAAATCCCCTAAACTGCTGCAGAGACTGTAGTTTGAGCACTTCAGTTTGTCTACAAAAAGGTGAGAGTGGGGTCTGGTGGTGTAGAAGTTGCTACTTTTGCTCCAAGAGAGGAAACCAAGGTTTTCTTGTAGTCTGATTCCATCCAGCTGACCTTGCTGCTGTCCTCGCTGCAGTCCTCACCTTATTGCAGGCTTGTCTGAGTAACCTCGATTCTTGTCCTGGTTAGAGACACCCTCGTAGTTCTGTCACCGGTTACAACTCAGCTCATAACCACAGGGGAAACCACAGGGGAGACACTGCAGACAGACAGACAGCTGCACTACAGGCCCATCCACCCAGGCTCCAAGGCCATGAGCCAGTGCTTCTGCCTCAGCTTCCTCAATGGATGTGAACAGCAGCATTTATTTGCATCACTGGCATATGGCTTCTTGTGGTGGCTTCAGTCCCCTCATCTCCTTTCTTTCCTTTCTGTTCATATTCTCCTTTCATTTGTTCACACTTTTCTACTTGTTTCAGGTAAGCCAGCACCATAGTGGTCTACATAAAAGAATTTTCACATTGCAAGCTCCCCAAATGTGACAGCTGTTAGTGATATGTCCTCCTAAAAATCCATTCTTAAATGGATTTTGTAACACCCTTGGACATTCAACCGAATGCTGGAAAGTTTTGCTTCAACATGTATGTTTCAGTTCATGTATGTTTCCCAGAACATCTGGGAGTTCTCTAAATGTATGGGATTTTAAAACACTCAGCTCAGTTTTGTGCATTTTACCTGTAGATCTTGAACTATTACAGCATTTTTTCTCTCCTCCAACCCTTTTCCTATGCTTTTAGGAATGAGAACTGAGGGCAAACTGCTTGGCTGATGAGTTACGGGAGAGAATGAAAGAGGAGAATGGGAGTAATTTTGAGGGGTTCAGATGACCTACGTGCACATGCCTTGAATAATCTGGGCTCATGGATGCTTCCAATATACCCCTTCTTGCTCTGTCCCACTAAAATGAACAAAATGCAGCTTCATATTGTAATTACCAATATGTGGTTGAGTCATTAAAGGAGTAAAGCTGCAATATACTTTGCATAATTTGCATCTTTTCATGCGAGGAGCGAAGTCAAATTATACAACCTCATTTATAAAACTTGCTCATCCCTACATAGAAAAAAACCAAAACAAACCACTTTTTATTCTGTAGATTGCAATAAATAATACTCAGAAAGGAATTTTAAAACTGTACACCAAATTCAGCTGCCATGTAAATACACATTACTTCTTCCAAAGCACCAGAGCACGGATTTACCTAAGTAAATCCTGTCCCTATATGGCTGAATTTGGCCAGAGACTTCTGTAGCATCTCCTAGGTCATTAGTTCAGGTTATGGAGAGGCTTTGGAGATCACACCAGTGAAGTGGGAGCAGCAGCAGCAACCAACTCCATGCCCCAGTTTTACACAGCCACATAAAGCAGCAGGGGAAGCAAAGATGACAAATCACACTTGCTGTCACTTCAGTGAAAAGATTAGTATTAATGGATTAGGAATCCAATTAGCCACTCCTCTTCTTTTAGCAAAAGCTGGCATGTCAAAGGTTGCTGTCTCTCAAGAGAATAGTGGGGTGCAGATGGCTGAAAATCCTGACATGCTTTGATGCAAAATAAAATTCTGGCCCCATCGTTTTGTTTCCAGCTTTGGACCTCCTGAAGAAAGCAACTCTGTCACTGGCTGGCTGGGCTCCTCCACACAGCCACTTCCATCTGTAGCCATCTTTCCATGCTCATCGAACAGATTTCTTAGCCAGATTGGTATCTGCTTGCCAGACAGTGTTACAGGGCTGTCAACAAATGGACTGCAAATCAGCTTTATATTTGTTTAAATGAAGTTTCTTGTCTTGTCTTTCACACATCTTCAGTGAAGCTCAAGGTCAGCAGTTAGAGGGTTTTTAAAAAAGAAAAAAAGATGTGTTTCTTTTCCACTTTCTGTCTGCTTGTAGAAATTTATCATTTTATTTTTTTTCAGATGCAATTTAATGCTGGACTACTTTCAGTATTGTATCTGTTACATAGCAGGATTTCCTATTCATCTTTTGAGAATTCCCTTGTACCCTTTAATGAGGAATTCAGAAGGCTTTGTATTTTGTTAAATATGTGCTAGACCAAAAATGACCAGAAAGTTTGCAGAATTCCTAGATATTAATCTGGCCTCTGTGGGGCTTTGCAGTAGTTGCAGAGGGGTTTGTCAGAGAAAATTAGTGCTTTAGTCTGTCACACGGAGTGCCTCTGGCATCTTGGCACTCCAGAAGACAATGGACATTTCTTCCCCATTGTTGATCATGTCCCATTCCACAAAATGCCCAGTTCATTGCAGATTTTTCTCCAGGTCTTAAGGGTGACCAGCAGTGATATTTGATTGGTGGTGGGAGGGAAGAAGGTTGCTTTCTCCTTCCTTCTTTTTTTTCCTCTTACTTATGATGCCCATATACTACAGAAGTCTTTGCAGAGTATCTACCCAGATTTATCAGCTGTTGCCAAAGCACTTTGAATCATGGCTTGTGTGACATTACTGATATAGTGGGATATAGGAAGGAATCTAGAGAAATCTAGATGGGTCCTATTTAATCTTTCTACAGAGAACAAATTTTGTGGAGGCATTGTCCAGGAGTTCAGAAGAGATTTAGCAGGTGTATCACACAAGCAATTCATAGGCAAACAACCATCCCAAACATGCCATGGAAGACCACCAAGTGTTTACTGTTACTTTAACCTCAGATCCAGGTATGAAACAGGGTCTCTAGCATGGTCCTTGATGGCTGCCAGGTGATACCAGGCTCACCAAGGATTTCGGCTTTCAGATCGTCTGATGGATCTTTTTTTGCATACAACTGACGAAAGGCACTGTCAGAGGGTCCAGTTCTTGGGAGCAGTTACAGTGCCTTATTCTCTTTCCATTTTCTCAGTGTCTGAAGAAGATAAAGCACTGAAAACTGAGTCTCTTGAATATCTCATTTGTTCTGATCTTTATTCAACTGTACTATAATGAGGTGTTTAAGAATTACTTAAGTCTGACCAGTCTGTTTCGCGTATCTCATACTAAATACTGACGTTGACTTTTGTGGAACCAGATGCAGACTGCTGTTGGTCTCCCTCAAAATACAATAATCTAATGCCATTAAAAAGAGAGCTATTGTTTTAATTAAAATGGGATCAATTTTCTAAATACCAGGCATCCATGTACTGCACAAAGTTCTATGACCATGGAAGTGCTACGGAGCAGAATGGATCCACACAAGCTGTGCTGCCTAAAGCTTCCTGGGCCCCAGTTATCAGTATCCAGAGACCTAACAATGCCTTTTTCCTGATGGTCATGACCAAAGACCATCACATTTGTAAAACTGGTAGAAAAATAAATCTTTAGTTGCTGGCTGGGGTTAAATCATGACAGCAGTGCATGGAAACATGGAAACAGGCCCTCCAACGTAGTTAAAAATGAAAAGCAATAAACAAAATAATTTAGGATTAAAGATAATATTTTACATAATTTTTTATTTTATTGTTTTGGTTATTGTGCTATTGTGCTGTAAATTGAACAAATTCTGTATTGAACAGCCAGTATATCTTTCTTACAGTCTCTAAAATTGATATAATTATATATTCTTGTAATTATAATTCAGTATCTGTTAGCTTGTTACACTGTGTTTGGACAACCCAGACAAGAATTAATAAAGTCTATTTAAAACCTAATTTAATTTTCAATGATTAAAAAATAATTAGCACCAGGCAATCTGCACATCACATTTCTTGCCATCACTTTAGTTTTCTTGGAACTGAGAAAAATAACAGCTTTTAAAATTAAATAAAACAAATGTTGCTTTGGTCTTTCCAGGCTGTTAACGGAAAATCCCGCTATCTTCATGTTTATAATTAGTTGCAATAGTTTCAGTGAAATCCCTCACTTCATATTTAACTGGAAATGGAGCACAGAGCTGAAGGAGGAAGTCGGAAGGAGGCTGTTGGGAATCTTTGCCGGGTCTGGCACAGCCAGGTATTCCCGCCAGCTGTGCTGCACTGCTGCCACCCCATGCTCTGCACTGGGGTCATCAGCTCCTCCTGGGCAGGGCCCAGCAGCTTGAAGACACGGACACGCAAGTTCAATATTGATATTTTTGCCCTTCTTTACAAGCAGAGGATTTGGTTTCTGGTTTATCTTTTTGGTTCCTTTCCTGTCTGGCTCCAGTGTTTCCTACTTTCAAATATGGGTGTTATGATGACCACTTTTCTTTGATGTATGTCTCCTTCCTTCCTTCTTTTCTCTTTCTTCCTCTCTCTCTTCCTTTCTGTTTTTCTGTTTGGGCTATGTGTGATTGCAACCAAGTTTCTGCTTACAATGATTAGGTTAAATCACTCCACTGCCCCACACATCAGCCCAGTTTACTGCAAAAGCTAAATTCTGATTTGAAGCATGTCTTTGATTGCAGCAAGTTTAATGTGATTCTCATCTGTACGAGAGGAGAGACCTGTGGCTGTCCCAGCAGACTCCTACCCTGAAATCCCTGGGACAGCAGACAATGTCCTGCAGAGCCCTTTCACACCAGAGAGTAACAACATAGACCTTGAGAGCAGAACTGGGTGATTGCTACCAGAGCTTCCAGAGAGAATTATCTTTTCATTTTGTGCCATAGAAATGTAACTCTTTTTGGTAGCACAGAGTTGGTACATTTTAAGCAGCTGATAGATTTTCTGAAGGAGTCAGCACTAATAATTGCTCTGCAAGCAAATACCTTCGGTAATAAATCTTTCTATTCATGTGCTCTAGAAAACAGAGAAGGAAAGAGACCAGCAGACCTGATTCCTGTCACAGTTGTTTTTATCACTGCCCTACTAAATAATCTCTGGTAAGTTGTTTCACAGTCCTTTTCTGATCAAATTTTTGTCAGTGTAGAATAAGAATTCCCAAATGGCACAGTTTTACTTATAATACTGCTAGTAAAATTGTTTACAGGGAAGGTCCTCAGACTCAGGGGATTCATTAAGCAATAAATGTGGCTTTCACAGCTGTTAAGTACGGGCTTTTTGTCATCTAGCCATTAAACCAGATGATGAAAGGAGTTCACCAATGTGAGATTCTCTTTAGATGTAACTTATATTTCAGTTTGATGGTCTTCCTTGGCCATACATAGAAATAATGGTCGTTCATTATATACAAATGGGTATGTTTGGAAAGTCAAGTGAATATATTTGATGTGGTTTAACCCCAGTCAGCAACTAAGCCCCACAAATCTCCAGTGGAATGGGAGAGAGAGTCAGAGGGGTATAAAGTGAGAACAACTTGTGGGTTGAGATAAAGTTTAATAGATAAAACAAAAGCCGGGCACACACAACCAAAGCGAAACAAGGAATTCATTCACCACTTCCCATGTGCAGGAAGGTGTTCAGACATCCCCAGGAAAGCAGGGCCCCATGATGTGTAATGGTGACTTGGGATGACAAACACCATCACTCTGAATGTGTACCCTGCCCCTTCTTTCTTCTTTCCTTTTTTTTTTTATATGCTGGCCATGATGCCATGGAATAACGCTCTGGTCATTTGGGGTGAGCTGTCCCAGCTGCGTCCCCTCCCCACTGCTTGTCCACCCCCAGCCCCCTCGCTGGTGGAGTGAAAGGCAGAAAGGTCTTTATTCTGTGTAAGCCCAGCTCAGCTATAACAAAAACATTCCTCTATCATCAACACTGATTCCAGCACAAATCCAAAACACAGCCTCATACTAGCTGCTGTGAAGGAAACTAACTCTACCCCAGCCATCTCATTCTCCACCCCTTTTTCCATACCATTTACATCACGGTCAGATCCCACATTATCCAATACATTGTCATTAACCACCACACCCATTCATATCCTTTGGTATAATAAACAGGTATCATTCCTTTAGTTTATGGATGACCCCTGTAAATATCCATAAAATGTCCACAAATGTCCACTGAGGGGGTTTAGTCCATGGCTTTGGCTTGGCTATGGTGATCACTCAGGTTGGGGGAGGTGTTGTGGCTTTGTTGTGTGGAGTCACTGGGCACCAAAGTCAGCTTGGGTTGGGTCACTGCTGCACTTAAACTGCTTTTTGTAAGGCTTCTCCTCCATTGGTTCAGGTGGATTTTGATACAGTAATTCCTATAACAACAATTTAAAGGTATATCCATTACAAGCTCCATTCCTGGTCCCCTTGGACTACATTATAGGGCTTAACATTGCAGTGAACATTGACTAGTACACCATAGAAGGAAATGTCCAGTAGTTAAAAGTAGTTAATTCTCCTGTCTTTCTTTGTATCTATAATTAGGCTCTGAGGACTTCATTGCCCTCAGGTAGAGTGCCTGCCTCTAGCAGTAGCACATAGAATCACAGAACCATTTAGGTTGGAAGGGACCTTTAAGATCATCAAGTCCAACCATTAACTGAGTCTGACTGACTCCAACATGCACATTTCTTACTGTTCCCACATCCTGCACTTTCTAGTTTCTTTCCATGGCCCATTGCTTAGCAATTGATTTTACTTCACACAGTGAATTCGCCATAAATAAAAGGTTGGCAATAACACTTTAACAGAAACACTCAGTTATTGTGATTCTCTATTTATTCACTCAATCAATAACTTACAGTTGGTAAAAACATCCACTGACTCGGAGACAGGAAGTTCCTGCACTCCCAACCTGAATCGTTTCCCAGCAGTTGCAAGAAGACCCTACAGAGCCAAGTGTTAGCAGTGGGTGTCACAGCACCCTGTGTTTCTTTCTTTCTCAATTACTTCTACCTTGAAAGATCAACTGGCAGGCCCAAAGTGGATTGGCCTGGATAGGTGTTCCTGTATTCATTTATATTGATACCAGAGAAATCATGATTCCAAAAGTCAGCCTCTTACTTAGGAAAAACTACCCCAGTAGACAGCACTGGCATACCATATACTGGAGTGTTGGCAGAGAGAAGCTGCTTCAGGCTGCAGCAAGACTGCTTTTTAAGTGAATTGCTTCACCTCTGCCACTGCAGGATCATGCACAGCAATTTATGCCATCATTTTGTGTTGGTTATTAGTACTAAAACCTTTTGTCACTTTAATTGACTTAATTTGAAGCATACACTCTGAGTTGGAAATGCAAAGAGTATCTTTAAAAAACAGAAATTACTGTCACTGGGTGTTAGTGGATGAGAGAGGCAAACTATTGATGCCAAAATGTCGATGATCTGTGCTTTAAATCCTTGGTGTGATCACTTATTAACATTTAAAGTATCTCACTTGGTTTTGAAGCAATATTGTTCAATGCTAAGAATCTCAGGAAACAATGATAAAGAGACTGAAAAATTGGATGAAAGACAAGAGAAACGTCAGAATAGTTTATGAGCATATGACTTTGGGGAGGAAATTTTATCTGATACTGTTAACTGACAAAAAGGTATCTGAAGCCCTAATCCTGCAAAAGCCATGTAGTCCTTCAGTAGAGAAGAGAAATATAGAATATGCCTGGATTTAGAAATACAAAATTTATTCTCTATGCCCGTAAATATTTTTGCTATGTCTCTTTGGAGACCTAAGTTCTGACAAAAGTAGTGGGTTGAGAGAAAAATTGGGTTTAATTGGAATATAAGCTTTTCACATTAAATTCACATTCTACAATAAATCCTGCATTTCCTAGAAAGAAGCTTTTATGTATATGGTAATAGATCCTACATATATTTTCATTGGATGTCCTACACTATAAAAAAATTCTAGCACCTAAATCTGTCTTATAGGTAGCAGTTTGTCATCAGCTGAAGTGGCTATGCATGTTGAAACAAATTTGCTGTCCATGTCTGATGTTACTGCATCAATTCAATACCATTTCCTAAGTCCTTAAGGAAATCCATATGTAAAACCTAACATATATGAATAAAAGAGTGCTATTTAATATACATGTCTTCTCTGAATCATTACTCTACAATTTTAGGTTCTGTTTGCCTCCCGCTAAAACGGAGTTATTCTACTGAATCAAGTATTATAGCAAGAAACACAACCATGGGCTGCCAAAATGATTTGGTACCTGAATTTTCAGTGAGTTTTCACAAATTGCCCATAACAACCAAATATGTCTTTCAAGCAAAGTTATACTCAAAAGAAACCTCGGGAATGCTGTGACTTGCAGTGGTTTCTGTAAACCGTAAGTGAAAAGGACCAAATTAACAATTTTTTCATCACAGGCAACGTGGAGTAGGATCAATGGTTCCTTCTCTCTAGTGTGGTCTCCACAGGTCTCAAGAAATTCAGAAAAGCACAGAAACTCACATTGTCAGTGAAAACAATGAGATTAACAGTGAGTCTGCGAAGAGCAAAACCACAGAAGTGTGGCCCTTCCTGACAACTTTGTGTATAAAACATGTTTTAAATAAATGGAATTTGAACTTGTGCTTGGACTGAAAAAGGTCAAGATAAACAGAGATGGAACCAGCAAAGTGAAATAACAGAAATACAACAATCTGACATTCCACATTTTGTGTTCTTGCTGAGGTCAGCAAAAGAAGTGGGATTTATTTTCTTTGTATTGTACACATTTTTGCATCACAATGTCAGTGTGACCGCATTTCTAAAAGTCACTTTAATTTTCTAACCATTCCTTTACAATGGTCTGAATTATTCGAGCGAGACAAGACTTCCTGCTTTCCTTTCTTTCTTTCTTTTTTTTTTTTTTTTTTTTTTTTTTTTTTTTTTTTTTTTTTCCTGTAAGATGCACTGTGGGGATTCCTGCTGAATGAGTGATTATTTCCAGCTGTGTTAATAAATTTTCTGAAAAGATGACAAGGAATTGTTTGGATGCTGTGTCTTAACTGTCCAAAAATCAGGTTTGAGTTTGTAAAGGGGGTGTCTTCTATTGATTGCAAAGAACTAGCAATTATACTGTGGGAAACAAATCTTTATGAGGAATGGAAGAGGAGCAGCCCTGAAACATTTCTGTGAATCATACCTTCTTCAGAAGTTTTTCCTTAAAAAGGGCACTTCATATGAAAATCCTTCCCTTTTTTAAAAAGTGCAGGACTTGATGCCATGTTTGGTTTATACTTATGCTAGTCTCCTCCCCCACAGTGAAGCCACATGGTTTGAATTAAAGAAACAAAGTACAAAGCAATAACTGTATTTTTAAAATGTTGCTCAGGAATGTGTCCATTAATGAGAATAGCTAATGTAAAGAAAGAGCTTCACATAACAAAAAGGCTGAACTCCAAAACAATTCCTTGTCCATTCAAAAATAAACTTGCATAAACATCTATTTATTATAGATAGTACTATCAGCTCTGGAGAACCAAGAATTTAATATGCATTCCTGTGGTTTGCTTTTATTTCAGGCAGTGTTTATCAAAATAGACTGTTTAGAGTAATTATTTAGTCCACAGATATTTGTCTCTGCATCCAATGAGTCTCCACTTTCAGATGTGAATTACAGACCTGAGGTATAGATCTGGTTTAGCTGATCTGATAATTCTGAGAACGGTTAGAATTTTTTCCAAAGAAAAATTTGTTCCATTTGTTCTGGTTGTATTTGCAGTAATCTTTACTTGGGCAAGGACAACAAGGTGTTTGACCAAGTGAAAAGAGTTGTATAAATGCAGTGGAGGGATTCACAGGCAGGTAATGTCTTAACATTACCCAAATGCAATCAGTGGTAGCAAGATCAATATTTATCTTAACCGTAATTATCTGAACAATTGTCTGGATCCCAAGAGAAGGCGGCAGTGGATAAACCCCGTCAATCCCATGAGGAGATGTACCTCCTAGCAAGGAAACATATTTCAGTGTTTCATTTAGCCTCAAGACTATTGCATCAGAAAAACAAAGACTTGGGTATCAGAGTTAAAAATTCATGTCTTCAAACCCCCTGCAGTACTTCTGTACAGCACAAAGGGGAGTTTCTCTGTGCCAATTTTCCAGCAGTGAAGTTCCCTCGGGAGTTAAGTGTATGTTTTGTGTACAGTCTGTTGCTACGTAGTGCATGTAGCTAAGCTACACTGAGATCTCTATTTTAAGCAAATACCTACTGAACTCAGCAATAAGACCAGGTACATTTGGTATTCAGTGAATCTGTCAATGTACAAGATAATTTACCCTTTAAACAATAGTTCAAACACCTGTGTAAGTTCAAGTTCATTTTCTGTTCATGAATTTTTGAACTCACCTCTATTAGAATGCTTAAATTAGCTACATAATGCTATAGGAGGTAGCTTTAACCTCTGCATTAAAAAATGGGATGGCTTTATGAAGTAATTAGAGAAAGGCAATAACTTTATGACTAGACCACTTGTCTATATTGGGGGAGGAAAAGAAGACTTGGGTTCTTCCACATACTCTTGTGAATCCTTAAATATCCAAACAATAAATGGGTTTCCCCAAACCCAGGTGAATGCTTACACATCAAGAGCAGGCAGAGACAGAGTGTAAATGTGTAAATATTCAATGCAAAGATCAAGACTTCCAACACAAGGAATTAAGAGAACCCCATCCCATGCTGAGGCCAAAGTTGGTACCTCTTCTGCAGCTCTGTTGGCATCTCTTCCCTGTGAACTGAACTGCTTATAACAGTTCAGGTGCCTTTTTCCTTTAGCTGTTGTGGTTTCATGCAAGGATTATGTCTCTGAAGTTAAATAGAAAGCCAGTAATTTAAAAGCCAGGATTATTGTGGGAAACTCGCCCCTAGCATGTTGCAGCTGGATCCTCTTTCCCCTCTCACACTGCAGGTCAGTTACATTCCTGCAGTACAGCTAAAATAATTGGTAATCCTTGGCCAGAGTGATGGGCTGAGAGAGAGGACAGGACAGCTGGATGAACTTCCACAGAGGAGTCAGCAATGTTAAACTGAAGAAAGAGAAATGATAGCTGTACCTGAAAAGGCTGGGGGACAAGGAGAGAAGGAAGAGAGAAATCACAAGGACTGCATTATATAGTCCATTCTGAAGGGAAGAGTATGGGGAGAAAGGGAAACAATCAAAACATTAAAAGGCCTTTAATTTTTTAAAAAATTTGTGTCTTTACCTACTCGAAGTCTTCTTAGTAAGAGGAGGTCATGCAGTCAAACTTCTTAGTAGGGCCCATTGCAATAGGACAAGGGGTAATGGTTTTAAACTGAAAGAGGATAGATTTAGACTACATATAAGGAACAATTTTTTTTATGGTGAAACACTGGCACGGGTTACTTTGAGAGGTGTGGATGCACCATCCCTGGAAATGTTCAAGGTCAGGCTGGACAGAGCTCTGAGCAACCTGGTCTAGTGGAAGATGTCCCTGCTCACTTCAGGGGGTTTGGACTACATGACTTTTAAAGGCACATTCCAACCAAAACCATTGTGTGATTCTAGAAACAAGAGAGAAGGGAGGAAGCTGGAAAGTGAAGAGTCACTTGAAAAGGAAAGAGAGAGTTAAGGCAATAAGAAGAACCCAGACAGGAAATGGAAGACGAAACTCAAGGACAAAAGGACCTTTAGTTCTGGATCAATTACAGAGGTGTCTGACTTGTCAGGGGCCAGCCTTTTCACTTCAGTCAGTGAGTAATATCCACCATTCTTGTCAAATCATCTGCTACAGTTATCTGCTGATAAGATGGTAGTAGAGGTGGAGGGGAGACGAAGGGGGGGGAGGGGGCAGGGAAATGCTATTTTTTGTCTGTGTTTGCAGGTTCTTCAAAAAGTGGCAAGATCACCTAGGATGTCAAATAACCCACACAGCAGGTGTGCTTGGTGCAGGCAGGGGTTCTGCAGAAGTTCAAACCATGTTTTTTCCAGACACTGCTGCTCAGACTATCTGCAGATGCAGCAAGGGAAGACTGTCTATGTTTAATGGGAAAAATGCAAAGAAACCAGATGGATATCACCAAAGCTAGGTAAAACTTCTCCTTCCGTGCCCTTTGACTTGTGTTGTGCAAGGCAGCACTGCTAACTTGCTGGCACAGATGTTTCCTTTTACATGTGTGTCTCCAGTGATTTTTAGTCTGACATGAAGCTGTGTAAGCAGGACCTCCTGGAGTCTCTGTCACGGAGCTGACTCAGCTTGCGAACACTTTTCCCCATTCACCAACCCTGCAGAGTCAGGTGGAGTTCCTGGAGGAATTCTGCAAGTTTCTTGACTCGTGCCCAGAAACACAGGTTCTGTAGGATCTGCCCTTCAGCAGTGCTGTACAACTGCTCTTTTCTGTAATTCTGATGTCTTTTCCAACCACAACATCTCTGCAAGATTTTTCAGCTGTTCTTGCAGTTATAACTTAGTTATCAACATTTCCTCCACTCGCATGAATAGTTTGTTGCTCTGCTGCTAATCTCTACCCTATCTAACCATTCAGTGGATACTAAACTGACCAACAAAAGTGCAGAGGTGAAAGTATAAACCCTGGTGAGGCAATCCAGTTATCAAAGACACGCCACATGCCTGCAGTATCTGATGCTATCAGAACTTTTCCATGAGTTCCCAGTCTCACATGCATATTTCTGTGAGCTGGATATTAGTGGCAGCTTTCTGCATCTGTCAGATGCTAATTCAGAAACAAAAAAGAGATTGTAGATCCTGTCTAAAAGGCTGTGGGACACTGGCACGGATTCAGTGAGCTGTCTGCCCTGCTATGAAGTGCTGTTATAAGAAGGTAGGAGCAGGGGCCCGATTCACTTACGGACAAAGTTCTGCCTCAGCAGAGAATGCAAGAGCATGTGGAGATGTCTTTGGACCTATTCAGCCCGTGAGTGTGCACATCTCTACCACACTGCAGCAAAAAGCAGGGCAAGAGAGGTCTGAGTTCATCCCTGTGTGATGAAGAGGAGCTAAAGGTCAGTATTGCCTTTAATAAGGACAGTGAACGCCTGTCCAGATAAAATCAGTGTTAGACAGTAGCAGGCCTAGGACGCTTTTCATCTGTAGGTCTCAGAGCACTTCAACAGGTAAGCGCAGCAATTCTGAGCACAGAGCTCTGAGTGATAAAGCCTTTTCACAGACATATTTCCTGTAGATCTTTGTTAAAGCCACATCTTTGCACGTGGCGTCAGTTTAAGATTTACATGCGAAGTACAAGAAGAAGGGGAGGCGGCTGCCTGTTGTTGTTACCAATCCAGTGCTGGCTGCCTCTGCACTTTGCAGTGCCTGGTGTGAGCTGCAGCCATGCAGCTCTCCCGTAATCACCACAATTTCCTGTTGCACTCATTTGAAAAGACAATGTTCCTGAGGAAGTTATGAAGACGGCAAGTAAGTTGATGCCCTAATTTCTGCGTGTTTGGTTAAGAGTGCTTTCTTAATTATGCTGGTTAGAGCTGGTTATTTACAGTGCTTCTCAAACATTTGGAGGGATGAGAAGGTTTGTGCTTCCAGAGAACATACGGGCAAAACTGTGTATTCTGCAGTCCCCTCAGCATGTTGCCCAGAAACAGCTGCAGAAGGTTCAAGGCAGCTCTTTTTTTACTGGTGCTGAAACTGTGAGGGAAGTAACTTAAACACTGAGTTGCAAGACGCTGCAGCAGTTGGGACGTCAGATAAGAAAATGTAACTATTAGTAAACCTGCTGTATGACTGTAAATGTTTCTTAAAGGCAGTAACTGAGAAAGCAATTTCACATGCTCAAGCCAGCCCTATTTTTTTAAAGGGCTGAATTATTTATGGCTTCAGACGGACTCTCCCGACAGTTGCGAAGTGTGTGCTAGAGAGCTCCCTCGCAGTTCACAAAACAGGGTTCTCAATAGGAAGGATGTCTGTACCTTTCTGCTGACAGCCATGGCTTCCTGCCTTTGTTTGGGGAGATGCAGTGGAGAGAAGCAGCAAGTTTTCTGTCTGTCTCACGAGCAGATAACCTGCACAACTTGCAGCAGGGATCAGGGGACTGGTTTGACTTTGCCTGCCCTCTCTGTCACAACAGCAGTTGCCTTGCTGGTTACAGCTCCCCTGTGTACAGAGGGCTGGATACAGCTCTCAAGTAAGGGGATTATCCAGAAAGAATATTAGGTGCTATCCTTTTTTTCTGGGCACACAGGAAATGTTGTGGGAAAAGCTGAGTTGCTAGGCAGTTGTTTTGCTGGTAATGCGGGAACTAAGCCAACGCAGAGCAAGCCACAGAGGGGCTGTTCTTTTCTGGCCACAGAAGAGCAGATCCTCAGCGTGTTCTTTGCACTCCGAGTTTTCCTCTGTCTCTAAACGTCTGGAAGCCCTTGGTGCCATGCACCACCGCTTTTAAAACTGATAAATCAATTGTGGCACTCTTCTTTCCACTCACCCAAAAAGTTTTAATTTCTTTAACATGTCTCTGATCAGTTTTTAAGTTTCAGTTTACTCAAGGAAATCTTCTGTTGTTACTTCTAGAAACAGTGAGATTTAGAAAAGGAAAGAAAGCCATTAAGTTGAAAAGTGGCAAATGTTAAAAAAAAGAGAGTAAAAATTATTATGATTTAGTGTGTGAAATGAACAATAGATAAAATAAATTCTTTCGCTGTATGCTCATCAGTGATACTTCGGGGGTTTTTTGCAGCATCACTTTAAGGATTCATTCTGCTTAAGGTCAAGTAAAGTAAAAGATTCCCCTATACACTTACACTAATTTAAATAATGAAGTGACATATGAAGGCCCGAGACAATCCCTGTAGATTATGTGAAGAGCTGCGAAATCCAGAGACTTATAATGGTAGCCTTAGTAATAGGGACTAATTTCCACTTCTGAGACCGAGTAGAGAGAAATGTACAGCTCTTAGACATCACACAGTATTTCAGAGAACCATGAGAGTTAGGTACTTCACCTGCAAAATTAGGGATACAATGCCTGACCGTGGGAAGCCAGAAAGATGGTGTCCAGGAGAGTCACAGACACTATATGGACACTCTGATGTAAAGAAGAGAGGGTGTTTTTCAGTGGCACTATTCATCTTGCCTCCCATGTCTCCTGTGAGTCTCCAAAAGGCTTTGTGTCTCAGAAACTACCACTGGATTTGGTGCTCATGGGCACCACCACTGGCAGTGCCAGCAGGGTCTCACGGTCAGACAAGTGTGGAGAACAGGATCTTGCACTCTGAGTCACTTTCCTGCTGCCTGCTGGCAAATTTTATTTTAAAGGATTATTGTAGCTTGGCATTGGTGGTGCCAGCCCCAATCTCGGTCAGTGCCAAGCCTGGCAGTGGTGTGAATGGTTTGCCATGAATGCTCAGGAGGAGGATGAGTTTCATGCTCTCATTCCTGCTGCCTTTAATGCACAAGCTGTTTGGCGGCCCGAGAAACCAGAAGCTGAGTGTCATCTTTCACCATTACTAAATGCAACTTCCTTCATTTGCTTTGATGTGCTTCAGTCAATATTTCCTAAGCAGTGGCTGAGAACATTATGGCATCTTTTCAGCTCATGTTTGTTAGTTTCAATTTTTGCTGGCATAGTAGCTGAATATAAAACCTTATTTTCTTCACACAAAAATTCAATTTCTTTCTTACTTCATAAATAAGTCAATGTACGGAATTGTATTACAGAAGCCCTGCTAAATAATAAATAATGCATTTGGTCTGCCACATGATTCTGTGCTTGTCTCTTTGCCCAATGCTCCTCTAATTCACAAAATGGGTTTTGTATCATGATGCACGTAAGTTAAGATTAGATTCTTTGCTTTCATAAAACTCATGCCTACTCTGAACTATATGCTTCTGCTAAGAGTTTATACAGAGCAGTATTATACAGAGCAAAAATCTTTATTTATTTTACAGTCTCTCTGAAGTTTTAGTTATGGTATGTTTTTTAGTTCATTTTTTTGTTAGGAGCTAGTGAAGTTTGGAGTTGGTAAGCCCCCCGACTCTGTCACATACAGATTCTGTTTTGAAAGAACTTGCTAAAGTGCTAGAGGAGCCCAGAGTTTAGCTGTTCTGTGTCTGTTGCATGCCTCAAATATATGAAATCCATTCATATTATCTGTATGCTTCAGGAGACCAAATGGCTCTGCTGCAAGGGGTCTAGAGAGCAGTTTGAGAGAAATGTTTGTGTCCCAAGTGCTGTTTGGACTATCCAGGTGCTGAGAGCTTGCAGGGGTAGCTGCAGCCAAAACCAAAACCCAGTAAGTGAATGATTGTTTCTCCTCAAAAGCTTCTACTACATCATCTACATGTGCATTATTACGCTCAAGCTAAATAGAAAATCAACCTGATAAAATCCCTCTGGTATTGACAGTATCATGAGTGATTCTTCCCTAAAACTCACTTGCCTCTTGTCTCTCTCAGTGACAAAGGTTCCACCAAATCTCCTGTTTCTTCACAGCAGCATAGCAGTGAAGGGAAATCAAGGCATTGTTAGAACATGCCAGAGATACCCATGGTACCAGGCAAAACTGGACTGTGAGAAGATGGGGAGCCACACGCTTTTGGCACAAGGCCAGAACAAAATGCAGAGGAATACCTACAGGTCCTTAAAAAGCTCTGCCTTGAATATGCCATGAAAGTGGCTAAAGAACCCTTATTAGTAGAAGATACCATATAAAGGATATAATTCCTAGGCCTGTGAAAAGGCAGAGGCAGGAAACACTGAAGGAGTGTGCACACTGTGAGTGTGAAAACTCCCAACTTTGCAGAAAGTGCAAGCAAACAGATAAAGTGGAAATAAACCATTTTCTGAGGAACTTTGAAATTGCAGAATTATCCTCATATTTTTCAAGGTGAGAGAGATATTCAAAGCAATAAGGACTGAGAAGGAAGCACTACATGGCAGACTCTGAGCTGAACATCTTATGATCTCAGGAAAAGACACTCTAAAGACAAGGTAATATTCAAAATATAGAAGTCTACAAGAAGAATGATGATGAGGAGGATTGCATTGTAGCAGAGAGACTTAAGAGTGCCATCCAGAAATCAGTGAAAAGAAAAGGTCGAAAGATTGGATGGTTCTGAGCAAAATGATCCAGAGGAAGAGGAGCTGGTCTGTTCAGGAAGTTACATGTGCTATACAATACACAGAAAGAAAAAAAAAATTCTAAATAAAGAATGAGGAAAGTCAGTTCTGCTGTTAGTGCCTAAGAAAGCTGAGCTGCTAAGCTGCACAAGTCACCAGAGATGGCTGATCAGTGAAATCAGGTCCTTTTCCAACAGCTGTGAGCTGTTAGGTCTGCCTTAGTAAAGCACTATGGGGTTCACAAAGCACTGCTGTGGACTCAGTGGAGGCAGGTGAGGTTGGCTCCCAAAATCTTCTCAGGTGTGGTAAGATCAGGGGTCTTGACATGATGCCTTCCCTCAGCCACCTAGAAACAGAGACTAGACAGGAGTAAGGGAATAAAGGTAGGGATTTATTTGAAAGGCCTTCAAGGTACACCCTGAGGAGCCAGAGGCTGCTTCCATAAAAGCGACCCCAAGAGGGACAACGAGTCACGAGTTCTTCACACTGTTACGGGTTTGGTCCGTTTGCATATCAGCATAAATTCACCGATTAAAACTTTAGCTCCCTTCAATTTCTCCACCTCTCTCGCGGCCCTAGTTTACACCTTTTGGGCCTAGGACAGCCTGAGTGTCCTTGAACAGCAAGCTCAGGGAAGCTTTGTTGTGTCTATCTGGCTTAAGAGAGCAGCTAACAAGCTACAAGAAACTTTAGAGTTACACACTAGGCAGTACAGGATTTGAAAAATATAGAAGTTAAAACCTAAGGCATCAGACAAACAATACAGGCTAAGCAATTGGTTCAAGGTGGTAACTGGCAGTAGATAGGATGTCTTTTATCTCTCAGCATCTTCCTAGCCTTCCTGGAGAAACTCATTAATGGAGTTATAATGGCAGAAAGGGCCACAACAAGAAGATTTGTTTTGCCAAGACAGAGAACAGAGGTTTGAAGAGCAAAGGCAACAGCTTCTGCAGACTGGTGAGTTGAAGTACTGATCAGTGTGTAGAAAGCTTGGCAAAAACAGTGGCAATGGAGAAATGAGAATTACGTGGATAGTAACAAGGCAGTGCTGTGGCTGATGTGGATCATCTTTTGTGCAAAGGCAGCTTGATCATAGAGGACAGAAATTGTTTGAGGAAACCATGCGGGATTGTGCAGTGGAGGTGCTCTTGGGTTATGCAAGGCCTCCAAAGAGGGAGAGATTAACAGCTTTCAGCCTGTGGTTTACAAGTCCCTGGTAATGCATGGACTAATGGGCACTGGAACAGGGAAGTGGTCACAGCACCAGCCTGCCAGAGTTCAAGAAGTGTTTGGACAGTGCTCTAAGGCACATGGTCTGACTCTTGGGGTGTCTTGTGCAGGGCCAGGAGTTGGATTTGATGATCCTCATGGGTCACTTCCAACTCAGATTACTCTATGGTTCTATGATTCTAAGTCTATTGCAAAACCTGTAAAAAAAGCAAGTTTCACTGTCAGTGAACTTAGCATTTGTAAATAGTCTTGAGCAAACAGAGAAGAGGTTTAACAAAGAAGGATAGAAAGAGTGGCATGTGTTCCAATTTAGTTCCATCTATGAATGACTGGAGCAGATCTGTTAAATCTTGCAACACTCCGTGGACCGTGTAACAAAAGTTGCTCTAATGATACAGATCTAGTGTTTGCCTTTAATCAAAAATGTTGTTACCAAAGCTTTTAAAGGGAAGATGTTTTCCAGTGTGCATCATCAGTACCTAACTTGGAGCTGGACTAAACAATATCATCCTCAAGTCATTGCCTCCATCTCCTTCTCAACAGCCTGCCAGGAGGCAGAGGATCTTATCCAAGAACTATTGCATCTACTGCTGACTCTGATGGAAATACAATGGCATTATCTTTAAAATAGTGCTGAGTTGTGTGGCAGGATAGCATTTGTTAAAATACTCCTCTGCCTTATTTAATTAACTTGTATCTCTTAGTGTCGTCATAGTTTTAATTTTTCCATCTGCTGCCCTTAGGTTTATGGGCAACAGCATGGTGTCCCTTCTGAAAGAATTCCTTGGAATAGTTTGTGCAGTGATGTCTTGCAAGGGACAAGGACACAGGGCATTGAAATCTTGTTAGTCCTCACATAAGCTGAAGTGTCTTCTGAGAGGTTCTTAAAAGCAATAAAATGTCCATAAAGCAGATTGGTAGGAGGAGCACACAATGGATGAAATGCATAGGGGAGAAAAGGATGCACAATAAAGATCTCAGTAAAGTGCTAAAAATTAAGTGGAAGTAGCTACCTTCCTTTTAAGCTTCTCACTTTCATAACTCCCTCTTCAAGGGGTGTAGTTTTGCCCACTTTGTCCATCACCATCTACATTCAGAGCTGCTTGCTGGTTTTCTGTGCCATAACATCCCTTTCAAAAGCTGATGACGTATTTCTGCTCTCATTTCCTCCTCTGCACACACACGCATGTCACACAAACACCCCACAGTCATATTCTGGTGAATCCTCCAAGGTGAAAATAATAGGAGCTATCCAGGGGAAGGGAATGAAGTAAATGGCTCCAAGGGTTGGAGCATAAAGTTCCAAACAACAATAAGAATTTAAAAAGTGATGCTGTAGGGAAGTAAAGATACCTTAGAAAACGAGAAACTGAGCCTTCATTTCTGACTGTGGTTTTCAAAGCAACAGTGGTTTCCTTCCCTTACTCTTCCCAGCACGTTAGCACGTATTTCTTCCAAAATAGCAAATTATGATGATTAGAGTACAGAGGGAGAGCCAAAGGATTTACTAATATATACTCTATGCCTACCAGTGGTGGTTATGCCATGGAGAAAAAATGCCTGGGATTTTTTTTCCCCAGTTTTTATAGCCATAACCAACAAAGGTCAGGGCATTTCCTAAAGATTTAGTGACTCTTTGGAGTTAATAAACTTCACCTTACTTATGGACCATCATTTGTTCCCATCCAGCCATTAATCTGCTGGAAACCCTCTGCGCAAAAGTCACCATTTCCTATGCAACAGCAGCACAAATCAGTACAAATGGTGTTTGGAGAGCTACCCTGTACCTAAAATGCACGTCATGTGCAAGAATAAGGGCAGGAAACAAAACCCTCCTGGACACAGGACTGGCCTGATTTTCTTGGGACACAACCCTGTCCTTCTGCTGGACATTCAGGGAAATAGGCTGACCTTTTCTGACTCGCTTTTACACAGTAGCCTCCTCACACACAACCAAGTTCCAGCAGGAAACATTGCCTAACACAGCAGCACCTCAAGATGTTACAGAGTAGAAAAGGGGTCTTTGCTGTCACCATTGACATTTTCTGCATTTTTTGCCCCAGTCAGGTTATCAGATGTTACAATAAGTTAGTTAAATGTGTCATCGTGGATGAGTGATGTTTCTTTCTGCTTGCAGTTTGTTCAGTCAAAATTATGAACCAAATCCCTCCCTTATCCCTGAAAAGTTACAGGCAGAGAGTAAGTGCAGCGTAAGGAAGACAGTCTCAAGCAAAGCACAGATGGAGTCTGACAAAGGAGAGCCATGGAGACTACATAAATATAGGCAGAATTGTTTATAAATATTTCCCTTTTTTGAGTGTGGGTGTGAGCATTATTTGGAGACTTTTTTCTTTCATGACTTTTTTTATACCTGGCCCTGCAGTAGGTTCCTAGGGAAGTGTGGCAGTGGGCTACTGTGATTTAGCTGCCAGCAGCAACCAAAATAGCCCTCCTACTGTTGCCAGCTGACTTTGTAGCCAGTCCCATCCCATCACTCAAGTGGTTGCAATTGGAGCTTTCAGCACATAATTCAAAGCTGGTGTGACGAGGAGGGTGTTAGTTTCAAACAGCAGAATTTTGTTCTATTGTAATTTACAGAACAGACCATTATAAAAGGTTAAGCACAAAAACTCTTGTAAAAGAGCTCTGTTTTCAGGCCAAGAGGTATCTTTACTCCTGCAGAGGTTTTGAGCCCGGAAAAGTGCATCTTTCCATCTCATGTAAACTGCCTGGCACCTTTTAAAATGATGCTGTCCACACTCATTAATTCAGTTTTCCAAAGCTCCTAGGGGCAGAGCTGGAGGGAAGCAGAGAGGGCCACCAGTTCCGAGGTCCCATAGTAAGAAAGGCTTCTCCTCTGGGCAAACACCTAAGGCAGATGCTGAGAAGATGAAGGCACGACCTCAGAAGAGGATGTCCAAGTAGAGCAAGGAGGAAGCTACAAAGAGAATTTGATTAACCACAGAGGGGCAGGGAATGGGGAAAAACCAGCCAGGCTCATGAGGGAAGCTGAGCAGAAAAAAATATGAGCTAAGAGTTAGTCTCAAAAAAACCCCATCAAATATGTGCCCAAATGATAAGACTTCTGGTACTTGCCTAAATATTTAGAGCAGTTATTTATTACTGTTTTGAATAAATATTTCTAAAACACACTAGTATGGTCTCGCTATTATTATCTTATTATTTAAAATGCTTTTGTTTAGTTCTTCTGGACAGAATCCAAATAAGATTAGTAACGTGTATTTAAACCCTTTGTTTTGGAAATTATCTTACACACGTGAAAGAAACACATCTCTGGTGAGCAGAATTGCTGGAGATGGTGAGGAAGAGTAACCCTGTGTTGGTATTCCTGCTGGCACTGCTCCACAGGCCCCAGCCAAGGGACTGAGATTATATAGACACAGGGTGTCAGAAAAAGTCTGCTGTGGAGAGGGCCTTTTATTCTCCTTTCATTCCCTGCTTTTAAGCCTGGGAAGCAGAGCAGACGCCATAAGGGCCACACTTCCTGTATCAGGACTCGTGGCCTGGCACTGGCATCTGGAGAGGCACATATCCCGGGCTGCAGGCCAAGTGATGTGTAACACCTCCATGGGGTTCTGTGACTCAGTGTGGGGCACCCACCTCACCCTCCTCCCACAGGGCCAGCAGCCAGTGAGATCCCATGGCTGTGGCTTGGGGAGATGGGGGAAAATTGCATATTGTGAGTTAGGATGTGGCCGAAAATAGTATTACAGAAACTTCAACCAGCATGCTCTAACATGGTGATGTTAGACCCTATCTGTGTGTCCAGCCAGCACAAGTGTCCATGCAGACTCTCCTTGGGTTTAACTGATCATTTCCTGGAATTTCACATCAGTCACATCAGGAGGAAAAGCTTTTGACAAGCATTAAATCAAAGATAATTAAATTCTTTAAACTGGAAATTCTTTTATTTGTTTAACTGTGGTGATCATAGGGCAGTTCAGTGGAAAGTCAGGAGGCGTGCAGGAAACAGGCTGCTCTGCTGGGCAGGGCTGGGGCCATCACTGGGCTGCAGTAAGCCCTGAAGAAGCAGGGAAATGAGTGACCAAACCAGGGAACAGGGCTGGACACCTGAGCCATGGGGCAGGACAGTGAGCTTTGGTGCAGGGGAGAACAGAGGGAGAAGCTGGGTGGGAGAAGAACGGAATGCTGGTCCTTGTGTGGATTACTGGAGAACAAGTCCCCTCTCCTGCTTCATAACCTATTAGTGCCTCTGGTTTTATTTTGGCTGTAGCACAAAAGGAAACATGGGCTTCACCACCTCACATGGTTTCTAATTTAGGTTGTACATTAATGCATGGAACAAATAAGTGGATACTTATCCAGGATGTGAATATATAGTTCATTAGCTACTTTGAAGTATATTCCTTATGGGTGTCCTTAGTATACAATACATATTACAGTGACTTACTCTGCTTTCCCTGTGACCATTCAAAATCCTTGTGCAGATGAGTGTGTAAATTCAGACTCTGGCTACTGCACACTAAGTTACTCACTGCAGGCAGACCCCAACTAAAAGCATCCACATTTCTCTGCATAGATGAAGTTAATTTGCTTGAGCTTGTAGTTCCTCTATGATCAGGCATCAACTGCTAAGTGATTTCAAAATAGAAGCAGAAAAACAGCAATAACTGATTGAAATGGAATCAATTTCCATTGGTGGTCTTGGCAATGTTAGGTTTATGGTGTTGCTTGATGATCTTAAAGGTCTTTTCCAACCTAAATGATTCTGTGGTTCTGCACTGGTTGTTATTGTAGGTGTCCTGTCAGATAAGCTTGGTCAGCTCTTGAGTGGAGACACACAAAGGCCAAGTTCCAAGTCTTTCTTAACTCACATTCAGGACACCTGTCACAAGTGAGATACAGTTTTTCCACCAATGTTTGAGCACTGTTTTGTGTTTTGGCTGGAGCAATCTGCCATTTGTGTTTCCTAAGCCCTTCTTGCTTCTTGTGTGTCAGGGAACTTTTGGCTCACGTAGCCAGGAGTTGAAGAAGTAACTGTGAAGCTGAGATAGGAGGCATTTTTCTTCAGCTTACTCTCCGTTTTGCTCAAGCTTCTGGATTTGGAGGATTTGCAGGGCTAGAGAGCCAAGAAGCTTCTGTAGACACAACCAGTCCCTCTTTCCTCAAACTTATGGAGAGCCACTGCTTAGAGGCAGTGTTCAGGGAGAGTGGTTTTAGTGGGATAAGCAAGCACTCAAAGCAGTTCCCTGTATTGAACATGGAAGGGAAGTAATCACGGTTATAAAGGCAGAGATAATTAACTCTGTGCTTAATTAGGAGATCATGTCTGTGAAAAGGGAGGTTTCACGTGTTTATAGTTTCCTGCCATGCATAAATGCCGAGACCAAATTAAATAGCTTGGTAAAAGTAAATGCTGAGGTGAAGGGGTGAAAACACAGTATGTAATGCACTTGGGCTGGCGGTAGCAGGAATTTATTTTGCCATGGAAAAAGACTGAAAGGGCTTGTGATTTATGCTGTGTAGGGCTGGGAGTGGATCTTTGAGGGTCCCTTCCAACACAGATTATTCTGAGATTCTGATGAGTCCAACTTGATCAGTAGCATGAATGGAAGTGTAACACAGGGAGTAATACCTTTTCCATGTAGCCAAAAGGACTTCCCAAGTTCAAAATATGTTCCATGCAGACTGAAAAATTGCTACCAATAACTGATTAGAAAGAAGAGAGTCAGAATGTGCAGTATGTATTTACGTGTATGAATTAATGATCTTTCTGGTCTCCACTCTCTATATTTGTGTTGCAAACCTTGTTCTGTGCAACCTCTGCTTGAATGCACCACCCCAGAACGATTACACTGATACTGCAAAACTCCACATCAGAACTGCTCCCAGTTGTGGATGAGTTGTGCAGGTGTGGTGTCAAAAATAAGCCAGGTTTCATGAGCTGTCTATCCTGTTAGGAATGTTTGGTGGGTCTAACATCACCTAGTGAAGCAATTAGGTGGATTCAGTGCTCCATGAAAGAGGCTATGGAGGGTGCTTTCCAGGGGGAAAACATTTGGGGTAGTGCAAAGCAATAAAATTCCTGAGGTAGTATTGATAGTATTGTCTCAGGTAGATCTCAAGGGCTTGATCTTGGTCTAGGGTTTGGGGTTTGTCTTACTCCATTCCTACCTTTTTTACTACTAAGAGAGAGATACTGCCCTGGACTGGGCTGTTATTTCACGGTCCCCAGGGCAGCATACTGAGATCCTGGCGAGACTGTAGACTAGTCTCATGACAAGTGCTAAAGCTGTATTCATCAGGACATTTGAGAGGATGCTGAAGAAAATAAGGTTAAATAAAAAAAAAAAAACGATATTTTGCAGGCGATTAACTATGTCACCAAGGGAGTTGCTTCTAGATGTACCTTTTGTGTTTCTTTGAGCCATAGAACAGGATCAGAAGTGAAAATAATATTGTAGAGCTTTCAAAAAAAGGAAGTGGTTTTTTTTTCTTTAGTTCCAGCAGTACTAAAGAAGATTGAAGAAGGAGAAACTGGAATTTTTGCCATCATTGTTTTTTAACTGAAGTCATACTGTACCTAGCAAGGTACTTACATAACACTGTCTAAAATGTCTTTGTACTCAGAAAAGGTCATAAGTAAATGACTTTGAAGCTTAATCAGGGGAAGTATGGGACAATTTCTGAATTTCATTATAAATCTAGTTTAAATCCAGTGAGGTCAGCAGATACTTGGGATCTGCAGTAGAGTAAGTGTGTGCAGAATATGGCTCCATGATTTTAAATGCTTTGTTTCCACTGAGCAGACACTATACACTTATCAGCAACTTGCAGAGAATAATTTTAAAGAAGAGACTCAGCATGCAAATCCATAAAATACTAGCTATAGGACAAAAAGTGAAAACTTTAACATTGTTTAATATACAAAATGTTTTCTAGTGTCTCTATAACAGTGTGTAATGATAGTGAATGTTTCATGTAGGAATTGCAGTGAATAGTTTTGTATGTGGGATATTTTAGAATAGGATGTAAGAGTACATACTTGTTCTCTTTATAGTTGTGGTTATCTTCTTGATCCATTATATACTTTTGTGATCTGTAGAGAAAGCCATAAATCCTTCAGAAGAGGAGCAGCTCTCCACAGGAGCCTGTTTTTTTAAGTTCCTTTTGAGCTGGTTTAGATCCCTGGGTTTGCTGGCTTTGGGTTTTTTGGCGATTGGATAACAGAAAGCACTTTCAGCACCTCAGATGACACAGAAGAACTGGCAGGGCTTCAGGATATAAATGCTTCAGGATAGAAATGTGCCACTGATGATGCTGGGGAAGCAAAGGCAGCAGGAGGAGACAATTTTCAGCACAAGTGGTCTGTTCCTTTTCTGAAGCAGCTGAGAATGAAATTTGGTTTGAGGTGTAAAACAAATACTGCACTTCTATATAATTGCTTATGAAGAACACAGTAAAAGGTGAGAACTGAACAAAGAATAAAAACCATAGAATCATAGAAGAGAAATCACATTTGGCTTCACAAGACTTATATGCAGGTCTGTGTCAAAACTTTCACAGAAGTCTCGGGATTTAGGTCCTAAGCCTTACTTTTTTTCAGTACTAAGAGGAATGATGTAAAATATAGAAGAGGAGAAAGAAACCAGAAAGCTACTGGGGCAATAGACATGTAGTCCATGTAAAACAATATCCCTTTCTTGGGATTCCTGCCTGGCTTTCTCTAGATTGGACTGATAGAGAACCACCACTACTGAGCAGACTGCAGCTCCTGCCTTTCTGCACTTCCTGCACTGGGGCTCCTTACTGATTCACGTACAAAAAATGCTCCAAACCTGGCCCTGGAAGTAAAAAAAAAAATGACAGGAAGGTTTTGTTCAGAGCTCTTATTTTGAGAGATGGTTTAGCCTGTGCAAAATTCAAAGGGGTGGTTTTTCCTGTTTATTTTCTAATGATGAACTTTACAGTGTGCAAATATGGGAGGTGCAACTATATGAGGTAATTTTTCCTGCAGAAGCATCATGGAACAGGCAGATAAAACAGTACAGGAGTATTTAGGAGTGTTATTTAAAGGTAAAGTGTTGAACAACACAAGTGACTGTCAAATTCATTGCCAAACACAACAGCTTTTGTCTGTGCTCCAGAAAAATAATCATGGAAGTATTTTTGTGAAATCTCTTTTGTTTGTATTTTTTTCTATCTCACTACAGATAAAAAAACTGCTCTTCCTCCTGGGAGAATTTAGTGTGACAGTCACTTTTTAAGCCAGACCAGTTTGGAAGACAAGGTGCAGTTGTGCAGTCTAAGGAGGAAAGAACACTGTTCCCAGGCGTTTCCTGGCCCAGGAGCAGTATGACTCCCATCAAAAAGCCTGCTGCCCCGAGGGTAAAGCCTGTCCCTCTTTTGGCTGGACACCTTTCTGTGCCACAGTGGCTCAGTCAGTCGGCAGGAGCAGTGCTGGGGTGCCTCCTGGCAGGCCTCTCCAGCAGGAGATCGCTTGATGCACTGGCATTGAGGTTTTCCACAGCAAGATGGCCATTTTGCTTTCAAGTTCAGCAAAGAAGCAAGCGAGGAGGCAGCCTGGCTCAGAGCTGGCTTTACACGTGATGTGGCTCTCTGCCTGCTGGCTCTCTGCTGCCAGGCCACCCATGCTCCAGTGGACATCCAGGCAGCACAGGGGACAGCTCCTCCCCTGGAAGATGAGTCTGGGAAGCAGCTGTGGGGAAGCCTTGGGGCCAGTGGCTTTGCCCGGAGCCAGGCTCCCCAGGACCCTGTGCAGCTCAGGGAACAGGTTATCTGTTAGGACACCCAGGGATCCTCCTATCTCAGCTGAGAATAAGGCCGCATCCAAACTGATCCTGATTTATTTTCTTCAGCAAAAACCCCCAACATAAAAAAGTGTTATCCCACTGGTGCTAGGCATCAATAAGGGCACTAATAATGCAAATCTAGGAATGGTGGGTTGAAAATCTATCCCTCACTTCTCTAAGATTAGTCTAGTCCTCCTACGCATGCAACACTTTCTATCAGTTTCCTGATAACCCATCATTATGAATTACCCAGTGATTTGTTGATTTGGCATATATGCAGCGATTCCTCTGGTAAAGCAAGCCAAGAGAATTCATTTTTGACAGGAAGTTTCTGAATAACTAGAGATGGAGTGCCATTAGAGATGTATTCAAATGTATTTCCTTGTGAAATGAGCAAATACATTTTAAAAAGTTTTATTTTACTAGACTTAATGCTGTATTGTCAGTGCTGACATAGCTTGTGGAAATCAGTTTAAATTTTGTTTAGAGGTCTGAGAGATTTGTTGATAGCAATTCTTTGTTTTAATTGCAAGAATGTCAATCTACATAAGTATATGAAATTATTGAAAACAAAATAAAGCATAAGAGCATCAGACACTTGGGTCTTGTCTGCATGTTCTGGTGGCAGGGCTGGGTATAGTGTGAAGAACGTGACCAGAGCAGCTGGTTTCCATCAAATGGCATCATGATGGCATAAAGGAAGGTGCACTGGGCCCTGCTGGCTCTATCGTTTATGCTCTGCAGCTCAGCTGATGTGATTTTCTCTGATGGCTCTCCCTCCTGTCTGCAGCGTCCTGGGGAGCTGCACGGCATTGCCCATTCATGCCGCACTTGATGGATAGCAAAGTGAACACAAGTGCACCATCCAAAACGGCAGCAGTGCTGGCTTCCCATTGATATTCCTGTGTATCCTTTTGGGGAGTTCTAGGGGCAAAAATCACCAAGTCTGGAATCTGCTACCTATTAGGGAGTCATTACTTTACAGATGTGGCAATGTTGATGTAAGGCCTTGTGATGCCAGAAGCTTTGCAAAATGATGCCATCTGTCCACTGGAAATCAGGCTAAGATTAAGCACACATCTCCCTTTATAGACCAGTGACTATGGTTCAAGGGCAACATCTTTTGTTCACTGACCTGTAAGGTGATTTCTAAATGCATTTGTCTCATTTTATGTTCATGTGTGTCCTTTGAGGGTTTTTAAAGTATACTAGCACCCATGTAAATACACTCCACGAAGCAAGCACCTTGATTAGATTTGGGCTTGTGTAAATATTTTATTTATCCTAAATTACGTCTTTCAAATAACCACATTTTCTTGCTTGTCCCATATAAAAACTTGCCAAGTGCCTCACACTCTGTTGCTTTGGTGCCAAATTACTACAGCTTTAACTCCCCCACAGAAACATTTGTGTGCAGAATTGGTTTTGTGGATGCTTTAAAACTGCATCCTGTGGTAAACACGCCGTTCAGTGACTACTAGAATTTATTTAGCAAAACTGTGTGAAAAAATGTAAATATTAAACAATTATGTATCTTTTAGGAGCCAAAGCTATACCTCATCATGATTTACCAGAAAAATACTGTCTAACAAAAAGCCCATATGTAATGATATACTGTAATAATGACATAAAGGAAAAAGAGAAACTTTTGTTCTTTCTTAACATAAATGAAAATAACAATTTCTGAAAGTCAAACCCTTGATTGCTTCTGCTTAAATTTAGTCTTCTTTAAGAACTGCAAAAAAATTTTCACTAAATCCCTCCCTCTCCTTCCCTGAGTTTTTGAAACCCTGAAGGGAGCAGGTTTTAGATATGTTGTTAGATCTTTTTTCCACAGCCAAATAATTATCTTTTGTTATAATCTGTAAACAACTGAAATGTGGGTTCTTTTTTAATCCATGTTGCCAGGATGAAGTTAAATACAGCTGCTGTAAGTAACATTTGTGATGGATGGTACTGCAAAAAGAGCAACATTGAGTGCCACCTTGACTGGCTGGATATATTCCCTATTTTTCAGTATGAATAAATGGAGAAAATACAGGGCATAAATGCTCAACATCTCTTTTAGACAGCTGATTTCAGTCTAATTGCATGAAGAATTATATGCAAAAGATCATTACACAGCACATCAGTCAGAAGAGCGTCATCCTCACAGCATTGCTAAGGGCAGGGAGATTACAACAACCACCTCGTGCCTTGTCTAAACTCTTTCTTTTTATTTGGCTCTGGCTTGAAAGAAACATAAATCCTAGATTAGAAATCCAGTGTATTACATGCTTTTGTGAGTAACCCAGGTTAATTTTAAATTAGATAGGTTCTGTGGCTTTTTCTGTACATCCTCAGATTGTTACCTTCAAAGCCACTGCAAGGAAAAAAGCTGTGGACCCCTGTGCATGCATCAGATCCAGAGAGAGTCTGTGGCAGGCAGAGCTTGGAGCTGGCTCCAGTCCCCCCGTGGTGCCAGTCTGTGCACACAGCGGCCAGGCACTCACCAAGGCTGTGAATTACTTTTTAAAAGGTTGCATGGTGGGAATTGTCTTCAGCTAGAAAAGAGTTTGCTGTCTCAGCTGAGGACACTGATCCAGACAGACAGAAAAGCTAACTCAGGTGAAGTCAGTAAGTGATACAAACCTGGTGAAATAGTAAGTGAATGCAAAGCCTTAGAGTCATACCTGTACAAAGAGCTTGTGTTGTCTCCTGGGAATCCAGTCAGACACAGACCATGGACACAAATCTCAAGGGAGGCTATAAAAAAAAGGGGAACTTCTGGTTCAGATGACACTATACTTTCCATCCAGTTGACTGTATCTTCTTGATGCAGGCTATAAAGCTGCATCTAAATCCAAATTAGTCAGAGCAATTAGATTTTTCCATACAACCTGAAAACAAGCATCCCAATTCACTTTCCTATGTGGAAAACTGCACATTTCCCAAATAAACCCCAGCTGGGTCGCTAGAACTCTGCTGTCAGGCAAGTTTTCATTGGTGTGCACTGAAAATCTGGAGCCTGTCCTGCTCAGTGCCCATACTCTGTTTTATAGCAGGATTTTTCTTTCTTCAGGCAGAGCTGGGAACAGTGACATTCACCCAGCGTGTTTCCTCTGTGCTGAATTCCTCTATGTTGAATGACTAACAAGAGACCAAGGAACACTCTGAAGATATCTTTTCATTGCTAATGCTCAGATTTTCCATTCATTGCCAAGACACAGCATTCATTTCCAGCAGTAAATGTCATGCACACAATAGCTCTGCTGTCGGTGTGAAAACCTAACTTAACTAAAGGAGGAGGCATAAAAGATCAGAGCATATCCTCTGTGTGCAAAACTGTACAGTCTAAAGTATGTTGCAAACTCCCAATTTGAAATAGGTTGATTAGACAGGGTTGTATCCTAAGGCTTCATTATCTGCCTGCATCAAATGTAACCTCTTTTTTTGTATATATATTTGAATCATCTTTATATGTTGGGGCACTGAAACTGATTATGGTCCTTATTTGGCCAAAAGAAGGCAGCACTTGTAGGAAGGTTTGCAGACTATAGACCTGGCTGCATGGTCTTCACCTGGATGAACAGTGTTTGCATGAATGTTAAGAGGTACTGGAGATGCTTGTTCTTAGCTTGGAGAAGACAGCATTCCAGGGGCTGTGTTTAAGCAAGCAGGAGATGGTATAGGAAAAAGGAAAGCAGAGCCAGCAAAGTCCCAGTGAAAGACAATGTGAAAAACAAATGCTGGGGAACACACCTGAAGTCAGTCACTGAACCAAGAGCAAGATCCAAATCAATCTCTGAATCTGCCTTGCAGATTGACCTTCAATGCATAGCCTGTAAATTGATTTCAAAGTGGTGTCATTCCTCAGTGCAGAAGTGCTCCATGTGTATGAGAATATTTCCCCAGCTTTATATAGTAAGGGACAGATAAAATCTGATTTGAAAATAATGTAGCGTGCAGTGAATAAATTATATGCTCCGGCATTTGGTGGTGTTTGTGAGATATAATTCTATTCCTAGTGCAGTGTAGGCTTAAATAGCCAAATGGTGTTTATAGGAGATGGGCTGCTGCATTCCTTTTCAGTTTGCTAATATGCACTAGTCTGCTGAAGTAAACCAGCCCTGCACCAAATAAACACATGGGACTCTCTTCATCTGTGGGATGATGTGAATAAACCATCATATCTTCACTGGAGATTTATGCATCATATCTTAAATTGTGAACAAAAAATCAGTTTAAACTGACTATGCTAACTGGATGCACTTTCAGTCTGTATGCTATAGCTTACTGAGTTGAAACTTGAACTAAAAATAATCCGTAGCTGGAAAATGTTTGTGATGGACACTGTAAAATTCCAGCAAGTTGGCTGAGCAGTGCAGTTTGTTTTTGTAAAGACTTTAGGATCTTTGTTTTAAGTGTGTTTAAACCATAAATGCTATTAAGTGTTTGTTTTACTGCTGCTCAGCACTTTCCGGGTTGCATTAAGAAATGGGGATGTGTCACTTTGGCGTGATTACCATGGAGAACTTTATTTTGTACAGTCCTCCAGGCAGAGTACAGAAACATGAGTTCCTTGCTGCTGAATATACTACAGAAGTGGGGCTACCATGCTGTGTAGTGCCACCATCAAGTAGTAAAGAGGTAGGGAAAATATCTTTTATGACTGAGCTGATGACACTCGGTCACTGGAAAAAAAATAAAGCTAAGGCAATGGAGCTAATGTTTGTGATTCTTTCTCTTCAATGTAATTTTGACTGCTACTAAGTGATTCTAAATCCAAAGGACTTTGGGAGACTGTGATAAAGATTTGCTCTCAGTTTAACAGTGGTTCTCTACAGTGACCTGAATAACCCCCCAAAACCAATGTCTGAACTCGTGTAGCTGCAGTTACTGCAGTTTTAGGAGGCATCAGGCTTTATTCAGAATCCTGCTTTAAGTCTCCAAAAATTCAAATTCTGTCTGAATAAGGAAGGTGCTGAGCCAAAGCCCTTGAGCCTTTCTTCTTGCTAGGGTAGTAACTCAGTGTAAAGCTTCACCCAGTTCTGCTCAAGCAGCTCCCCTCTACCCTTTTACTGAGAATCATTTCAGCTGAGATTGTTGGCGTGATCAGCTAATTAAGCCAGACAGAAGCAGGCAGAAAGCCAAGGCATGATTTTTCACTTGCAGCATCTTGGTCTTGAGAAGGAAATTGTTAACATGTGGTTGCTATCTTGCCACTTGGAAATACATGGTTGTGCTTGAACACTGTTTCACTATGGAGGGGGACAATGTAAATGGAATTGCAAGCCTTCCTAATGGGAACAAGGACAGATCACGCAAAAGGTAACTGAAGTAGCTGCTTGATTGTTCATATTAATGCCCAGAAGGGAATATGTCCATTATGTTTTTTCCATGGCTTTCTATTTTATCTTTCTCTCATCTAACAATGATCCATATACAAGTAAGAGTAAGGACAATGCAATTTGAAGGAAGGAAATAACTGTCTTTAAGCAATGTCCTTTTGCTTTCAGACTAACTGGGATTGTTTTTCATCTCTCTCAGAAATCCCTATGTATAGACAGTGAGCAGGGTTGGCTGCTTGGTTTGAATTTCTCTTTGTTTACTGTGACAAAAAAGAGCTCGGCTTGTAAGCAAGCTGCAAAGCACTGAGCAAGGATGTGTCCTGAAGGACAGGAACAGCTGGGCCTCCTGGAGGCTCTGCAGTCTGCTGGCTTGTGTGGTCTCCAGGCCAAGTTTGCCTACACTTCTATGTATGTGAATTATCTGCCTATCCAATTTTATAGATTATTCCAAAGAGGAATTAGTATAATGTTACTCTCCGAACTTCCCTCCTACTCTCTCCAAGATGAAGAAATTTTCTCTCTAAATCTGCAGGTTTTCAGAGCTTTCTTCTCACCCTTTTTCTCATTTTCTCCTTTTCTTCTTTCTTTCTACTGACTGCCCAGATTTCACAAAAGCAAGCAAGAAAAGACTTATCAATCTACTTATTTTTCTGCCTAAAACTTTTACATCAAAGAAAGTTGGAACAGTTTCTGAACTGAAGAGTTTTTGAAGAGAACATGAAAACTCTAAAACCTGATACTATCACATTCCTACTTCTTCATGGTACATGTGTATGTTTCTGTGTAGCATCCAGAACATTGTACTTGACTGTTGCTGTTTGGTGAGAACTGACAGCATGCTTCATGCTGTTCAAGAGGCAAACAAAAATTCAGACCTCCTACCAGGAGCCTGTTTCTTATATATGAAAAACTAACTATGCCTTAATTTTGGTCTGGAAGTTAAAGTTATTTCAGCATTATCTTCTTAATTTCTATCATTCCTATTCTGCAGGTGTGAAAAATCACCTTCTTAACTATCTCTCCCATGACTCTCTTCATTACCATCTGCTAAGGTTCCAAAATCTGTTATGAGCTTGCTGCTAATTTCAACTTCCTTTTTTTTCTTTTTGGAAAAAAAAAAAACAACCCAAAACCAAACACCAATCCCCCCCCTCCCCCCCCCCCCCCCAA